>PVIC010042096.1:0-15952 GCA_004025085.1 Thryonomys swinderianus | reverse complement strand
AGAACAATCACATCATGTTTGTTACCATAATACAATAAATGCCAATATCAGTATTAAACACAGTAAATAAGACAAAAAAGGTTTGTTAGATTCTATACTGGATACTTTGAGCTTATGAGTTACCTCTATGTCTGACTCCTCACTGCACAGCTCCGGGATACAATGTGCTGCTGGGCGGCCTTCAGTCCACTGGAAATGGACTGCACCCTGCAGCCGGGTCCGCGTGCTGCTCACTCAGTTCGCCGGAAGCATGGCACGGTGGGCTCGGAGTTGCTTGGTCCGGTCCGCCCGCTGCTCGTTCCCCAGTCCACTGGAAACACGGCACGGCGGCCTGGAGCTGCTGGGTCCGGTCCGTCCGCCGGACTCACGGCACGGCGGGCCCAGAGCTGCTGGGTCCGGTCCGTCTGCCGTCGACAAGATGTTTTTAACCCATATGTCTGATAAAGAATTAGTGTCTAGAATAGGTAAAGTGTTCGACATATCACAAATTAAAAGAAAAACCAGCTTGGATTGACCTGAACAGACATTTCACAAAGAAAGTTGTATAAGCGGCTATAAGCATTTTAAAAGATGCTTAGTGTCATTAATCATCAGGAAAATATAAATTAAATCCATAACGCAATACTGTTTCCACATGAACAGCTAAGGAAGGGGAAAGGGTACGTAAAACACAGGACAGCGGACCTCCCTCGTACTGTGGGTAATACAGCCATTTTGGGAAACATCCGACAGTTTCTTATGAAACTAGGCCAACATTTATACTATGGGCCACTTCTAAGTACATAGCCAAGAGTTGAGAAAATAGTTCCACAAAGAAACTGATGCCAAAACTTCATAGCAGCCTTAATTGCCAATCCAAATGGGGGTGTCCATACCAGGGAAGACTACTCAGCATTCTCAAGAGAGCTACATCGCTGACACGTTTGGTGGTGTGGGCAAGTGTGCAAGACACTGCGCTGAGCGAAGGGAGACACAGAAAAGAGCTCACTGTGTGTGAGGCAGCAGGGTGGCACAGGCTGGTAAATCCAGCACCCTGCACGTCTGAGGCAGGAGGATCGCAAGTCTGAGTTTAGCCTGGGCAACTTGGTGACTGAGGAAGATCCTGTCTCAAAAACTAAAAAGAGTAATAAATAAATAAATGTTAAAAATGGGCTGGTTGGGCCGGAGGGTTAGCTCAGTGGTTCCGGTGCCTGCCTCGCAAGCGCAAGGTCCTGAGTTCGATCCCTGGTAACCACATACAATGTTGGGCGTGGAGACTCACGCCCACCAACAATCAATACCGCATACCATAGTGCCAGGCATGGTGGCCCACGCCTGTCATCCCAGCACTCAGGAGGCAGAGACAGGAGGATTGCTGAGTTCGAGGCTTGCCTGGGCACCATAGTGAGCTCAGGGCCAGCCTGAACTACAAAGCGAGACCCTGTCTCAAAAAAAAAACAAAATTGGGCTGGAGATGTAGCTCAGGGTAAAGGCCCTAAATTCAATCTCCAGTACCTAAACATATATATACACATATACATACATACATACATATATATATATATATATATATATATATATTTAATCAGTTGTCTCAGAGATTGTGGACCCAAAAAACGGAACATGAAGGAACTCTCTGGAATGACAGTAGTACTTTGTATCCCAGTCAGGCTTTGCGTTACACAAATGTTTCTGTTTGTCAAAAGCCATTGAGCCCCACACTCAAGATGTGCATACTTCACTATACTTGTTTTTTCTCGCTAAAAGCCAATAATAAAAAAGCTTGTATATAGCCAAATATTGAGCTCTAGTTGATGAGATGCAGAATAAAATGTTCAGAGGTCAAGTGTATAGATGCATGGAAGTTCTTTCAACATACAGCAAGAAAAAACAAATGATGGGTTGAAGACTGAATAGGAAAATGGCCACATGAATAGATTTATGGTAAAGCACAAAAGCAAAGGTTAATTTTAGAAGCTAGATGCTAAGCATGTGAGTGTTAGCAAAAAAAAATTCTTTCATGGATATTTGAAAATTGTTATAATGCAGTGCTGGAAAAAATAGGTTATAATTTAGGAAAAAGGAAAAATAAAGATTAGAAGAAAAGAATGAAGCTAATGTTAGAGTACAGTATTATGAAGAATCACAGATCTGTTTTTGAGTCTCCTAAGAGCCAAAGCACAAAGGGGTTGGGCTGGAGACAGAGGAAAAGGAAGGAGAGAGAGAGAGAGGGAGAGAGAGAGAAGGAGGGAGGGAAGAAGGGAGAGAGAGGGAGAGAGGAAGAGAATTACAAGTTTAGCAATGCCCATGTGATTAAAAATAAACCTAGTAGGGCCGGAGATTTAGCTCAATGGTTCTGGGGCCTGCCTCGCAAGCGCAAGGCCCTGAGTTCAATCTCTGTAACCACATACAATGCTGGGTGTGGTGACTCACGCCCACCAGCCATCAATACCACATACCACAGTGCTGGGCGTGGTGGCTCACACCTATAATCCCAGCACTTGGGAGGCAGAGACAGGAGAATTGCTGAGTTCCAGGCTTGCCTATGCTACATAGTGAGCTGAGGGTCAGCCTGAACTACAAAGCGAGACCCTGTCTCAAAAAATAAATAAATAAATAGTAAAGGACCCTCATTTTGGGGGGAGGGCAGGATCGCACAGTGTTGCCCGGGCTGGCCTATAGCTCCTGAGCTCAAGTGAGCCTTTTGCCTCAGCCTTCTGAGGAGCTGGGGCTACAGGCCTCTGCACCCCACTCAGCTTTAGCATGTGTTTAGGAAAACGCAGCTTCTGGAGACAAGACTGCAATGCGGTTGCCTGAGGATACAGGCATGACACAGGGACTTTCCTTGCTAAACAAGCAGGATACTCATTTCTCTCTGACATCATAGACCACAGATGGTGCTTTGGGGCCAATACGCCCTCTCTATTTAAGAGACCACCAGGAAAACAGGTGATTGGACAGTCAAAGTTCGACTACATAGATAATGGTTGCAGTGATTTAGCCAGGAAAATAACTTTTATTAAAAGATGGAAAGAAGCTTGCAAATATCTAAGAAATAGATCCTAGCACTTAGCTCATTCATCAAAGTAGATACCCTGCTGAATTCAGTCTTCTCCAAATATGTAACATATGCTAGGTACCACAGGGAATGATAATAATAGCTTTCTTATGCCATATTTCAACAATTCTAAGAAGCATATTTTTGCACATTTTGACAATTCCAAAATAGGGGGAGGTTTTATAAATAATGGCATTTTATAACTGGTAAAACATTTTTAATAGTATATAAAATAATTATTTTTTAAAAAGCAATGGGATCTTAATGCTTTTTGTCTGTATGTTTGTTTGAGACAAGGCAATTGACTTGAACTCTCTAGGTAACCCCCTGGCCTCGAACTTGCAATCTGTCTGTTTGAGCCTCCCCAGTGCTGGCATGAAAAGCCGTGCCACCATGCCGGCAAGCACCTTGGACATATTAAAACGCGATTTCTAGTAAGTTGCTGTTCAAAGTGCATGCCTCTTACTTGAGTCTTACGATATCCTATTTTGGCAACAGGGTAATTATTCCTATTCCAAATACAAAAATTGGGATTCAGGGTGATTAAGTGACCTCACTCCATGGTTCACAACTACAATATGATGAGGTTATAACTCTAAATATACTGTTTTCCTCCCAATGTCACACAAAATATTTATAGAGTGAAAACTCCATGGAAACAAGAGCTTTGTTTTTATGATTACTGTGGCACCAGAGTATAAAGCACTGCATGGCTTCTGGGAGCTATTTAATGAATACTGGTTAATTAATTGATGGAACGAAGAGTGAACACATTTCATGACAGACGTGAATGAGAAGTCAGAGGGAGGGAGCCCTGTGATCTAAATGGGAAGTTTAGACAGGAAGTGACTTTCCTGGTCATTTCTCTGCTATGATGAATTCTCATAAGGAACTCAAACATTCATGGTGCCTTCTTCAAGTTAAGCCAAACATTCTAGTACAGCAGAGCATTCTGGGCTTTGCATCAGAGGAGTTGGGTTATTTCTCTAGCATCACACTTTGGGAGAGAGGAAATAACTTTTCCTGGGTCTCAGTTTTCTTCTGGGAAAAGAAGGAATAGCAGAACCCATCAGCGAACATCTTCCAGAGGCCGAAGTGATGCCAGCTGTGTCCTGGGAAAGGCTCGGCAGCATGGCCACCTTCTCCCTCCAACACGCTCCACTTGAGCTTGGCAAATACTTGGTTTCCACACTTTCCTAACAAGAGATCATACATTTTAAGAGAAAGAAAAAGCTTCTGTTTGATTTATATTCACCTCTCCGGACCTCAGGAGAGTATCTGACACATTTTGAGTGCCCTGAAATGTTTTCAGGGTTCGTTCATTCACGGATTGAACCCACACATACTTACTGTGTGCCTGCTTTGGACCAGGACTTCCTGATCACTGAAGATATGGCAGTGAACAAAACTAACAAAAATCCCTGCCCTTGGACCGGGGCGGTGCCAGGTACCTGCCTGTGATGCACAAGCTTCAGGTCTCCATCCGTAGCACTGCAAAAGAAAAAAACAAAATCCTGCCCTCAGGGGAAAAAAATGGATAAGTGACGAATAAATATATAATTCATGGCAGTAAATGCCAAATAAAACAAGGAAGTATGAGGGGCACGCAGGGGTGACATGCTGCAAAATTAATTTGGATTAAAAGCCTCACTCCTTTGGTGATGTCTGAGAAGAGACTCCAAGGAAACAAGAGGGAGAAAACCACACAGACTTCCAGATTATATATGAACAGCAATTTCAATAACTGTAGCAAATATAAATGGGGGGGGTGAAATATTTGGGAAGGTGGGAACATTTGAACAAAAGCCTGACAGGAGCGCCGGAGGGTTAGCTCAGTGGTTCCGGCACCTGCCTCGCAAGCACAAGGTCCTGAGTTCGATCCCGGTAACCACATACAATGCTGGGCATGTTGACTCACGCCCACCAGCAATCAATACCACATACCACAGTGCCGGGCGTGGTGGTAATCCCAGCACCCGGGAGGCAGAGGCAGGAAGATTGCTGAGATTGAGGCTTGCCTGGACTACATAGTGAGCTCAGAGCCAGCCTGAACTGCAAAGAGACCCTGTCTCAAAAGGAAAAAAAAAAAAAAATGCGTGACAGGAATCAGAAGACTGGCATGGCCAGGATTACCTAAAACAGAAAAGCTGGAGGATCAGGGCTTGGGTTGTCTGGGAGAGGAGCTGCCTTTTGCCTAGTGACACTGGAGCAGAGTTGAAGGCTTGAGGGGAGGTGGGCGTGACAGGAAGCTTCCTCCAGAGGGAGTGTGAAACGGAAAAGATAGCAGCTCCTTGTGAGAAGTCCTGAGTCTGACATCATGGTGGGTCAACAAACAGCACTTCTGGGCCAAAGAGGGTTGCAGTGAAGAGAGAACAGGGCTTCTGACCTGACGGTATAGCTCATCTATATCCTGGCAGTTATGTAATCATCTTTCAAGAGCTGCAGATTCTGTGAGCAACAAGAAGACCTCCTTAGAATTCCACTTCTGGCCTAAGAAGTGGCACAATATCCCTCTGGAATGTTGAGTTTAACCCGAGACTAGACAACCACAGTCAGCAGTAATGAGAATGATACACAGGACCTGGCAGGATACAGGCCAACAAGACAGGCCTGTGTAGCAAAAAGCCCCTGAGAAAAGGGATGCTGCAGGTCTGGGGGACCTGGACACAGGCGACTCTACAAGGGCCTCCAGCATGCCAGATGCATCTGCCTTACGGGAGAGCTTTTGCTGGAAACTGCTCCACGTGAAATGATTTAGACATCTTTCAGCGAGCAGCATACCAATGATTCATCCTGTCTAGAAAACACACTACAGCATTCAACTTTTCAATCTAATGCTGATTGAAAGTATCAGGGAAGGAACAAAATTCTGTCTTTGCAATTTGGAATGATTTCTCATTTACTCTCTGGCAAGCTGGACATGGGGCTGGGGGAAGGAGCTGTGAGTTCTGTAGAACCAAGGAGAGGGGTTTGTAAACCATGGGAGAAAAGATGCAGGAAGGCAGGAAGCAGTTGCATCTTTATATAAGATGCACGAGCCCAACTGATGTGCTCATGGCTGTGTGACAGTGGAAATCTACCACTGAGAAAAGAGAAAAACAAAATGCCTTTGAAATGAATTTAGTTCTCACTGACAAAAGCAAAAGATGGCAGTTTCACCTAGAATTCCTACCAGGTATATTATGTGCCTGTAGTTGGCTGGGGAGGAAAAGAGACTAAAGAAATATAAAAAGAGGGGCCTGGGCAAAAAATAAAAATAAATAGGGCTGGAGATGTAGTTCAGTGGTAGATGACTCCTGGGTTCAATCTGTACTTGGAGAGACAGGAAAGAGAGAGGAGAGAGAAAGAAAGACAGAAGACAGAGACAGAGACAGGGGGAAGATAGAGATAAGAGAGAGACAGGAGAGAGACTTTTACTTGAAATACATTATTTTAGCCCACAGATCTTCAAACATTTCACTTACATAACTACCAAAAGAATTTTTAAAGCCATGTAACTCCTTACATATTTTAATTTGACATCTAAAATTTTTCATCATAAGATAAAATAAGATGATGATACATTATAATTGGGATAAATATTTCATGATAACTCTTGGTTAAAAACAGGTTTGACTTCCCAAGGAATAAAACACCCCAGATCTGAAAAAAAAAATGTTAACATTTTATGAGTCAGTTTTATTCAGTATTTCTTCAAAGCTTTCCCTGTCCTACAAAACCCTGTGTTGAGCTTTAAAGGAAGACATTGCTGATGTAGACTGTTGGGCTGGACTGAGCCCAGCACTCCCCCCAAAGCCAAGGGTCCATCCGCAGTCACCTTTCATGGGAATATGTGTTCCACAGGCAAACCAAGGAAACCCTTGGGTTCAAGGCAATCGATCAATAATAAGTAAAAATGTCTTCCCCAAACCACAATCTCTTCCTTGATTTTTTAACTTCTATATGCATCAATAAAAAATAGAAACACTTTCCTAAAATAACACAGTCACACCTAACAAAAATATTCAGTCCATATGAAAACTTCTCATGTGTCCTCCAAATGCACTTTATGCTTGGTTTTCCTAATCCAGAATACAATCCTGAGCCATCCACTGCATCTGGTTTTTATGTCCTATGTCCCTGTTAGTGCACAACATGCATTCCTACTGGACGTGATATCCCCAAGGGAGCGAAAAGTGATTCATGGGCAATGAAAAAGAATCTTATTCTTTTTGCGTATGAAGCACAGACAAACATACAGTATATAGATATCTCCTCAGGGTGTGGTATTTTCATCATGGGGGGAGGAAGTGAGAGAAATGTATAAAAAGATTCCTCTTTGGCACTGGGTAGGGAATAACAGGGAAGCTGCAGGCCTGGCTATGGTTCTAGGGTGACAGTGTCAAGCCGGGGTGAGAGACAGTGGGCATGGGTTGCAGCAGCATGCACCAGGCTTCCAAGTGGGAACAGACCACAGGTGCTGCTCCCCACCTTAAATCAGCTTCCTGCATCTCACACAACCCAAACTATGCAGGGAATTCTGGGTGTTTGAGCTCTAGGTTCCCTGAGTTGATGCACCCAGTAGGGGCCTCCATGTTCATTTTAAGATCCACTCATTGCCAGGATAGCAAAACGCCAGAAAGCAACTCTAAAAGTTGCTTTTAGGAGTTCAGGATTAGATTTATAGCCTTGTAGCATGTCTTAAGTGGGAACAAATTGAAGGTAAACACTGGCAGCTAAGAGGGGATATTAGTTTTCCCTCAGGGCTTAGGCAGTGGAGGTAGGAGGGGGAGGAGGAGGGATATCTTCCATCTTACAAGCATAAAGTGGGAGGGAGATATTGGCTCTCAACCCCTCTGCAGTTTGATTTTACTCTTCCATAAAAGATGTGGATAATACCCATTTTGCAGGATTCAGTATTACAGAACAATAGTACACACAAAGTCCAAGTATACACTGCCAGCAAGTAGGAAATACTTAACAAGTGACAGCCATTATTTCAAAGATGTCTTCCCAATTGATAAAATCATGTTGGTATCTTAGGTCCACTGAATCTTTGGAAACTCACACAAGCTGAAGACTGGTTAACTCACAGAACTATCAGCATATACCCCTGATGACCAGAGGCCTCCATAGCCCTGGATTGCAAGAACAGGCGAGTAAAACCTGATAGTCCCGATTAGTCCACTTCCCGTTGACAAACGCCATCAATAGCTGCAGGCAGAAGACAGACGTCGATAAGAAACCAGCTTGATGCAGCTATTGGTATTCAGTATTTCCCGAAGGCAGATGCCTCCTTCATGGTTCTTTATGCCTCAAAGAGCTAGAATTGACCTGGGGATCGTGGAGGCAAAGAGAGTTGTGAATGACAGGAAAAGGTTACTTTTTTTTTTTTTTGAGAGAGGGTCTCGCTTTGTAGTTCAGGTTGGTCCTGAGTTCACTATGTAGCCCAGGCAAGCCTCGAACTCACAGCAATCCTTCTGTCTCTGCCTCCCGAGTGCTGGGATTACAGGCGTTGGGTCACCACAACCAGCACTGTGGTATGTGGTACTGGGGATCGAACTCGGGACCTTCCATGGCAGACGCTGGAACCACTGAGCTAAATCTCCGGCCCAGAAAAAGGTTATTCTTGTCATAGCTTGTCTCTCATCCTCCCATTCTCTTGAGCCAATATATAATTTATGGGCCACAAAGGCACTTAATGGTCAGAAACCACTTGGCCCTGAATTAGTCAAAACTTTGTGGTTACAAGAAACAGAAACCTGAGTCAAATTATCTATAAGTGAACAAGTAAATAAGAAAGAAGAAAGGAAGGAAGTTACAGCTCACTGTTTGACTCAGCAATGGGTAAAGGGAGTGGACCTTAGGAGACAGCAGTGATTTAGTCCAGTCAGATCCTTGCGCCTCTCCAAAATCTGTGTAAGGTTTACATTCTCTCATCCTATTGATGAGCTTGTTCACTGTCCTATGGAAAGTGGAACGTGGTTCTAATAAGCCCTGCTCAAAGCATCAGAGTATAATATTATCAGTGGAGAAAGTTTCCATCCTCCAAACGTGCATGCAAATTCCTGGGGAAGGTTCTTGTTGGCTCGGGTTGAAGTAGCTGAGTGTATGGTGATGGTTTACCAAGCCTGAGCCTCGTGTTTACCCTGTGGGGTAAACACTGGTCTGGAGACCACTAAAGCCACAGGAGAAGGGATGGATCGACCACTCTCTCCTCGGTACACCAGAAGGCGACGGAGAGGAGAACTGAGCAGACACAATGGACAGGTGCCGGTTACTGCTTGTCTTATGGTTTCCAGCTACAGTCTCAGGAAACCAGAGCTACATTTAGCATCACAATGGAAAAGCTCCTTGTGGACATGACAGAAAGAAGAGAAAAAGCACAGAAGAAAACAGCTGAGTGAATAGTTTGTCACCAGATCTCCATGGTCAGTTAATTGTCTCTCGGTGCCCTCAGGAATTTAATCTGAGGGAGTCTGTCATGACATCCAGTCTCACATACTTAGGGGATGAGTTCCCCTAGCTCACTGGGGTTCTGTCAGGACTATATGAAAAATGTAAGTAAATGCAAAGTACAAAGCCTGATACACAAAATGTTTTTTATAAATAAAAACAGTCTGTGTATAGCAGCCACATCCCCAGTATACAATGAGGTTTTTTCCTTGCAAATACCTACAACTCCTTGCTGAGTGAGAGTCTTTTTCTGGCACAAGGAGACCCACGCGGAGTCACCACTCCACACATCTAACCTCCAGGAGTCAGGAGAAGAGTCCTTCTTCCTCCTCCATAAGTTGGGTGGCTCGACAACTTCCGGATGCTCTTGCACCGTCCCTGCCATGACTCACTCCTGTCTGCTCCTGAACTCGCCCCTCTCGCTTCTGCTTCCTTTTTCTTCCTGTCTTACGCCCCTGCTCCCAGGCCCCTGCTTCCTGCAATCGTCTCCTGAGGATGGGCCTCAGGGGAACCCAAACCAGGACAATGAATTTGCAAAGAAAATCCCTGAGAGGTTACACGGCACAATGTCCACCATCATGCTGTGACTGGTGGGAGTTAAGCTATTTTCCTCTACGTTGTTTGCATTTAAAACATTTCCCACCATGGAAGGACAAGGGTGGTGATCAAAAACTATGCTGGAAATTTAATTATTTTTTGGTACCAGGGACTGAACTCAGAACCTTGAGCTTGTGAACCAGCACATGCAGCTTCACTATCCATTTTGATCACTCCTCACTGATGAAATATTTATAGCCATCTCTATCTAATAAATGCATTGCCATGTGTCCTCATCTAACTTATCCATTTGCACTGGAACAACTGTGTGACTTCTGGCTCTTCTTCAAAGTCAAAATGACCACGAAAGGTCAGTGTGTCGAATCCATGCAGGACATCATGGCAGCTGTGACACTGCAAAGACAGACACTCACAAAAGCGAATTTCCAGAGCTGCTTCCAGAAAGTGGCAAGAGTGACAGAACACAAGCGTGTCTGCCATGGGGAGGAGTGGTGTGAAGGGGGACTGATGGCCACAGGCTTTTTACTCCAGTGGTTCTTTTAAAACGTTAATCATTCATTCGGTGTCGTTCAATAACACAGTATAGATAGACAGCAACCAATTGATACTAGGTGAAAATCTAAAGCCTGGTTTTTAGTCTCAGCAGGATGAAACCTACTGCTCTCTGTGCCCACTCAGCAAGACACTTATTTTTTAGACAGGGTCTTGCTTTGTAGTTCAGCCTGGTCTTGAGCTCACTATGTAGCCCAGGCAAGCCTCGAACTCAGCAATTCTCCTGCCTCTGCCTCCCGAGTGCTGGGATTACAGACCTGAGTTACCTCACCCAGCAATATAGTATTTTTTTTTTTGAGACAGGGTCTTGCTTTGTAGTTCAGGCTGGCCCCTGAGCTCACTATGTAGCCCAGGCAAGCCTTAAACTCAGCAATCCTCCTGCCTCTGCCTCCCAAGTGCTGGGATTACAGGTATGAGCCACCACGCCTGGCACTGTGGTATGCGGTACTGATTGCTCATGGCATTGTTGTGTGTGGTTACCGGGGATCGAACCAGGGACCTCACGCATGCTAGGCAGGTGCCAGAACCACTGAGCTAAATCTCTGGCCCAATATAGTATGTTTTACTGACTGCTGATGGGCGTGAGTCAACACACACAGTATAGTTGTATGTGGTCACCGGGGATCGAACTCAGGACCTTGCAATTGCTAGGTAGGCACCTGAACCACTGAGCCAAATCTCCAGCCCAGCAAGACTCACTTTTGGACCCAAGAAATCCATACCGTTGCTCACACCTTCTCAGTACTTCCTGCTCTCTCTTCTACTCCCCCCATGATACCACGTGGTGTCCATTTCAACCCATCGACATTACCAGCCCCCTCCCCCACCCTACATTGCTTTAAAGAGTGTGGATAAAATACTCCTTTACATATGTTTCTCAAGTTTTTGGACTATTTGGATCAGCAGTAGAACCACTTGACCCACAAAAACCGCGTTACACCAATTCCAGATAAAATACTACCTCCTTGAAAATTACTTAAGATATTATCTAAGCAGCATCTGCTATTTCAGCCTCTCACAAAGACTCTTTTTATAGGACAGCAGCAGTTGGGGAAGAAAAGAGGGAAACAGAAGCTGGCTGGGCTGCTGTCATTCCACCATCCATAAATGATCTTTTCATGAGGACACAGCCGATAAGGGGGAAGGAAGGACAGAAAGCATTCTTGCTTTAGGAATGGGATACTGCTCCCCCTCAGCATCTGATTCAGATATTCAGAATGGCCTCTTAGGGTTGTGCCTCTTGTGAATTATGAGTCCCGCGTTCCACCCCCCAGTTTCACACTAAAGACAAGATGCAGCTGCTGGGGCCCCCAGAGATTTTCCAGCAGTCTACGACTGGGAAATAAAACACCATGCTTTGCTGGAAAACTAGCCAGTCCTTTCCTCATGTGGGCTGTGCTATCTCATGACCAAGATGAAGGATCCCAGGCCCTGGACACTGACTGCTTATCTTGAGATCTGTGGCACGATCTACATAGTACCCAGCTTGTGTGTGCATTCCCAACGTGATATTGGTAATTATCTTTTTTTTTTTTTTTTTGAGACAGGGTATCACTTTGTAGTTCAGGCTGGCCCTGAGCTCACTATTTAGCCCAGGCAAGCCTGGGACTCAGCAATCCTCCTGTCTCTGCCTCCCGAGTGCTGGGATTACAGGGGTGAGCCACCACACCTGGCACTGTGGTATGTGCTATTGATTGCTGGTGGGCATTAGTCTCCACACCCAGCATTGTATGTGGTTACCGGGATCGAACTCAGGACCTTGCGCTTGCGAGGCAGGCGCCAGAACCACTGAGCTAATCCTCCGGCCCGGTAATTATCTTTTGAGACCCAGACCCTGATGACCTTGATGTCCCAAATGTCCTAGGATACTGACAGACTTTGGGTCCTCCTCGTTGACATCATTCATGCCCTTACGACTAGAGGATTGTATTATACAAATGAGCTGATGTGGTTACTGAGGATTGAACCAGGGATCTTGTGCTTGCTAAGCAGATGCCACTAAGCTAAATCTCCAGCCCAAGACCCCATATGTTAATGGCTTAGTCCTCAGCTTGACACTGAGGTGGTAAGCCACTAGTGGGTGGTACCTAGTGGGAAGAAATCATGTTACTGGAGAGGATGCCCTTGGGGAGAATATTGAGATGCCAGCCCTCTCTTCTCTGTTTCCCCATCACCATGAGGTAAGGATACCTCCTCTGCCATGCACTCTTCATCAGGTCACTGGCCAAAGTAACTGGGTCAAGTGAGACTTCTGAAACCATGCACCAAGATTAACCTTTCTTCATTTAAATTGTTTGTCTCAAGCCCTTTATCACATTGACAGATAGCTGATTAATACAAAAACTGAGGGTGAAAATTAACATTTTATCTCAATTTCAATCCATAAGGGTTTGTAAAAGTTTCAAAACCCAGCTCCTGAGTGAGCCAGAACAGCACAAAAGAGGGAAGTTAGAAATTACTGAGTTCTTCATGCCAATGACAGTAGGTGTTCATATATTCTCCCTCTACCATTTTGGTTAGTTATAAATAGTAAAAGGGATGAATGAACATCGTTCTCCTTGTTGGATATGACTTGTATTCAGAAATCTTTACTATATTCAAACTGTCAGATGGGAAGAATCAAATTTCTTACTGATGTATCTGTAGGTAAGGATCTTTCTTAGTCACTTTCTTGTCACTGGGACACAGTATCTGACACCTACAGTTTCAAGGAGGAGAGTTTATTTTGGCTCATGGTTACAGTCCATAGATGGCTGGCTACAAGACAGGATAACATGGCAGAGAGGCGTAGTGGATGAAAACCTGCTCACTTCCTTGTGGCGGGAAGCAGAGAGGTCAAGGGAGGAGCCAGGGAGCAGGAAAACCCCTTGCAAGTGATACCCACAGTGACCTGCCTCTTCCACCCAGACCCCACATGCTAACAGCAAGTGATCTATAAACTCCCACAATCTAGCCATCTCCTGAAAGCCCCACCTATGACCCCATGAGGCTTTGAGGGGACATCTAGAGCTGAACCAACACAGGATCCAACAGTGGCATAAATGGTATTGTATAGGATCTGAGTCCCTCTGGGGGCACTCAAGTAAAATCCAAAGCAACTGAATCTACCAACCGAGGGGCAAAGATAGAATCTTATTTATTTTTCTAGCTTTTTTTTTGTTAATGAGTGCTGAAATGTAGTTGGGTTGAATTATTAGAATGAAAACATCTACGCTTATTTCAAAGAATATATTATAGAACTTTCAAATGCAATAAATATATGAACTGTACCTTGAGTCATTTCTCTGCTTCTCACTTATGAGACTAAAATTCTTCCTTGTATAACTTGTTAATATTAGTGCATCGTCATAATGGCTGAAGGGAGGGAAATGACCAATGCTGTTGTCTCATTTTCTAGATATGAGCGCGGTGTCAGCCTGTGTATTAGAGGCAAAGTAGAATGATATTAGATTGGAGAAGAAGGAGCAGGAATGTTGCCCAGAGTGTACCCTGGGTCCTTTTCTGTCTCCTTGCCCTCTTTCACTATAACTGCTTAAGAATCCTGACTTTGTACTCTGGCACTGCAGAAGAAATTGTGTCTGCTCAAATCATAGACCTGTTTAGGGAGAGACTCTATTTTCTCTCTCTGTCTTTGTCTTTTTCATAGAATTTTTCATAGATTTCTTCTTTTGCATAGATTTCTTCAAATTCTCCAAGGTTTCCATGGCCCAGCAAACTTTCATTGCTAGAGAAGCTTGCTAATCCCAGGGTCAAGGGGCAAGCAAGAGGTCTGATGTTCCAGCCACTGCGCCACTTTAAGGTCACTCTGCCATCACTTGGCCCATCCGAAGTTCATGGATGCTGCCTGACCCAGGCTGTCATTTGGACGTGAAAATGGCAATTATTAATTCTTTACTATTATTTTGGGTACCAGGGACTGAAGTAATAGCTTTCACACTAAACTAGATGCCCAGCCCTTTTTCTTTTTTATTTCTTTTTAAAAAATTGACATGTATGTGTAATATGTGATATTTACATTTTTTATTTTTTATTTTGAGGCAGGGTCTCCTTAAGTTGCCCAGGTTGGGCTTGAATGTGAGATCATTCCCCTGCCTCAACCTCCCAGAGTACCAGGATTATACCCATGTGGCACCATGCCCAATAGGCAATTATTAATTTTGAAAACAAGGTTGAGAAAGGGGTGCTGCTCAGGTTTTGATCAATAGTTTGTATAAACACATGTTGTCAATACAAATATTTTGCATCAGAGATTTGTTTAGGTTCTTCTATAAAAAAAATTCTTCATACCCCAGGATTGGTGAGGATACATACACTACCCAGGTCAAAATTACCCACATTCCTTTCATTTGACACAGAGAGACATACTCGTCAAAGCTAAGTAACATTTTTTCCTGGTTGGTGACAAGCCTGAGCCATCCCTGTAGGAGACAACACAATGTCGCTGCCAGGGGAGGTGGAATCCAGTAGCACAGCTTTTGTAAAAGGTTCTGAGATGTAATAATAAAAGGCCAGACGCAACCTAATAGGGCCCTCAAGGCCGAACAGATAAGGAAAGACTAGTAATGATTTATTTAAAAGAGCAAACCTTTAATTGGTGCATGATGTTTTTAAAAATAACTTGAAGACAAAAGGAAACTATTGAGCATGTTTCAAGATGGGCAACCTTCCAAATATGGCAATTACTGCTGGAGAAAAGCAGATCCAAGACGGAGGGGGTGTCCAGAAAGCCACTGGCTGGGCTGCAGGAGCCTCTGGAGATAATGGGGTCAGAAGGGCCCCTGGAAGATTAGCCCTGAAGGCTCACAGCCGTGCACGTCTTTGGGCAGGAGTCCCGGGAACCAGACACTAGCTGCTATCTGAGTGGCACAGACACTAGGAATCTGAGAATTAACCGCGAGCTGCTACAGGCCTCAGAGGCCAAGACCTGCTTGTGGTTTGTTTTGTTTTGCTATAAATCATTTACTTAATACTGTAGTTTTGAGGACGGTACATGCTGTTAATTTATGGTCACTATCGGGTTGAGAGAGGAAACACAAAATCAGTATACAAAGTCTCCCAAATCATTTCTTCAGCTACATGACCATGTGGGAAAATTCAGCGGATCATTTTTGAAGGGAAGCAATCAATTATATCATTATCTAAACCCCAGTGGCTTTTAAATGACCCCGAACTCCAGTCAGCTTGCCAATGCACTGGTCTCTTTCACCAAATTCTATTTTACATGAATGCCTATTTGTCTTTAGTTTTAAATATATTCCAAAACTTTGGAAGAATGCAGAGCTAGGGAATTCAGGAATTTGATGGAAAAGTTATAAGAACTTGACTTCCTATATTTATTCATCGAAAGACTATTTTTTCAAAATAACAAAC
>PVIC010042095.1:0-15958 GCA_004025085.1 Thryonomys swinderianus | reverse complement strand
CCCCCCCCCCCAAATTACAGGGTGATGGGCATGAAGTTATCCTTTCTGTATAAAACAAAAAGGAAAGATTATCTACACCTGTGTGCTTTTGAAGAAAAAATAGGGCACCGGGAATTTAGCTCAAGTGGTACCACGCCAACCTCTGACACACAAGGGCCTGAGTTTGATCCCTGGTATCACTAAATAAATAAGTGAATGAAGAAAAAATAGGACAGCAGAAACAGACTACTAACATTGTTTTATTGAGATTATATTTTATGTTGTATACCTTGGACATGTTACTTCTATGATTTCGAAGGAGGAATTTTACAAGTGATGGGATCTTTTGGTTAATCTCTAGGCCAACCTGGGCTACATAGCAAGTACTTGTCTTAAACAAAAACCAAACTGTCTTGGCCATTGTGGGTCACTCTCCTCCCATCATCACTACTTTTTCAATATATAGTTTCAAGTCCTCAGTTTTTAGTTTCAGAAGTCTTGAATTAGTTGTCACTTTAATGTTACATTGCTTCGGCTCCCTCTTCAGGAACCTAGCTATTATGTGTGTGTTTGATCTTCTTTGCCTCTCAACTCTTTCTTTCACTTGCACATATGTTTTTTTAAAAACTTCATTCAAGTTTTTCATATTATTTTAAGTTATAGGAAAACTAGTAGTATAGGGAATCAATTTCTTTTTTAAGAAATTTTCTCTTTCTGTTTCTTTTAAGGCATTAAATTTTGTTTTATTTCCTCTCATCTTTCACCTTGTTCTCATTTCTGAAAATAATTTTTCTCATTTTTAATGTTTTGCTCATTTCCTTTCCTTTTTTTTTTTTTTGAGACAGGGTCTCGTTTTGTAGTTCAGACTGACCCTGAGCTCACTGTGTAGCCCAGGCAAGCCTGGAGCTCAGCAATCCTCCTGTGTCTACCTCACTGAGTGCTAGGATTACAGCCGTGAGCCACCACGCCTGGCACTGTGGTATGTGGTATTGATTGCTGGTGGGCGTGAGTCACCACGCCCAGCATTGTATGTGGTTACCGGGATCAAACTCAGGACCTTGTGCTTGTGAGGCAGGCGCCGGAACCACTGAGCTAAATCTCCAGCCCTCTTTTCCATTTTTAAATCTCTTTTACCAATCACTTTATTTTTCTGATTTCTCATTCTGATATATGTTCTTCTTTTATACTTTCTATTATTTTCTTAATTTCTTTTCATTGTTTGATTTGTTTTCATCTATTGTATTTTTAGCGTGTTTTTATGTTTTATAGGGATATTATTTTTCCTTTGTTATCTTTCTGATAATACTGCATGGAACTCAGCTACCTGTGTCTGCTGCCCATTTTAAAGTGAAGAGTTTCCCTGAAGTTTTAGGAGGGAAAGGACGGATCAGGATGGATGTTACAGCCCAGTCCCTCAAATTCCCTCTCTGGTGCCTTCGTGACTTTAAAATGACCTTGCCCTAAGACCTGCTTCCTCTACACTTCTCCTCCCCCATCATTTAACTCAGCCAGTTCTTCCCTTTGCCTCTTTTGTCCAAATCTTGCTCAGACTTTTGTTCTCCCAGAAGTTTCTTTTCAGTGCAGAGCTTTGTCCTAGCGCAGCATTTGGGTTGCTGTTCTGAGAGTCCTGTGTGGCACAGGCCCTCCGCACCTCAGACAGGATCCCAAACTGCTGCTGCTGCCACCGTCTTCCCAACACCATGAAGCCAGAGGGGTCACTACAAAACATAGATCTTTGTAGCATTTCCCTGCCTTCCATCTTTTTTCCCTGCCTTAAGTCCTTTACTAAAATTTTAAAATATACAGAAGTAAAGATATTAATAAGCTTATTATATATGTGTATGTATATGTAGGTATAATATATCCATAATATATCTCAATAACTACAAACTCCTGGCCCACCTTTTTTTCATATGTGCCCCCAACTATCACCGTCTCCTATAATCATAACAAATGCTTTTTTAGTTTTGTTTTTTAGGTTTTTTTGAGATAGGGTCTCTCTTTGTAGTTCATGCTGACCCTGAACTCACTATGTAGCCCTGGCAAGTCTCAAACTCTCAGCAATCCTCCTGCCTCAGCCTCCTGAGTGCTGGGATTACAGGTGAAGCCACTGTGCCCAGTACAAATGCTTTTTTTCAAAAGAGAAAAACTTGAAGGCTGAGGATCAAGAGAAACCAGTCCATTTCTAGTCTTGGGTTCAGGGAAAAAGGCGAAATCTCAAGGACAGAGATGCTGCTACTGTCCAGAGTCTAGGCCAAGGTGCTTAGCGGCTGGAAGTGCAGCCAGAGTCCACCTCTGGGAGCCCTTCTGTGCGCCTGAGGGGACGGTGCCTGCCCTGCTTAGCAGTGTTCACAGCGAGAGGCAAGAAGCTCAGCTGAGTCCTGGCCAGCTCCATGTGTCCCGTGCTGGTGTCAGTCACGCAAGTCTCCTTAGTGTCACAGCCAGGGTATTGTAGGGAGACTGTGGGGAGCCTGGATCCCATGTCACAGGATGTGGCCTCCTCCAGGAATGTGCCACATCAGAAAGTGATGCTGCCTGCAGGGGAAGAGGGGAAAAGGCGTAAGGCATATTCTTCTGAGGGTGGTTCTCACACCCAGCCTTTCCCTGACCTCACAGCAGGTAACTAATTACTCAGACTGAAATGACCCCTGGGCCTGCTGTGGAAGAAGTCAAAGAGAATAGAGCTGTCATAGCTGGTGTGGTCGTTGGTACCTTCTTACCCAGTTATTATTTTGTTTTCCACATCCTCCTCGTGCTTTGTTTTCTTCCAAACCAACAGCATTCACCTCACTTCTTGCTGACCTGTTCAGCGTACTCCTTCAGTGACTCCCAGCCCTCAGCAAGAATCATGCAGCTGTGAACCCGCAGCTGTGGGGGCTTGGTTCTGTCTTGTGGAGAGCTCCTCCAGCCCTGTGGGCAGCGGTGCGGAGCTCAGCAGTGCCATGTATCCCGGTGCCTGACCAGACAGACCGGGGCCACAGCTCATTGTGGTGCAGTGCACGCTTTCCCTTCTCTCTGATCTGTGCGGACAGCGAGAGCTCAGCGAGTGAGTCGGGCCTCGGGCCTTAGTTTGCGCTGACAGGCAGCACGTCCCCTCCACCCTGGCCCTCCTCGCTGAGGTTTCCTTTTAAGCAGCAGTGCCGGAACAGACCAGAGGAAACAGCTTGAACATAGCTGTATGATCTGTTTCCTCCCGTTGATGCCAACCAGACTGCAAGGACTGGCGGCAGTCGCTACCGACTGCAAGATGTCCTTTCTGCTGCACCAGATGGGACTCCTCCACAGTTACTTCTGACTTCACTACGCTCACGTTTTCTAACTAACCTTGATGCCTTTCCCTTCTTCCTGTAGAACAGACCACCTCTCTGGCCAGAGCTTCCTACTCAGCAGTGTTGGTTTGTGGCCATGGGTGTGTCCCCCCATCCCCAAGTGGGAGCTCATCGAGGACAGGGACCATGATGACACCATCTGCCCCATTCAATACTTGGCCCAGGTTGAAATGCAAGGGCTAAAATAGCTACAGATTTCATGATCTGCCATGTCTTGATTCTGATGGTGACCCTCACAACTTGGTTTTGGCATCTTACTATCATCTTAAAGAATGTGCTTGGGTGGTAAAACCAGTTACTTTCTAGAGTTTGGTGGTTCTGGCTTTTTTACTATCCTGTCCTCTAATGAACATATCTTAGTGAAATTTTGTACTCTTTGTTCTGAGTGATCTTGGGAAAATTGTTTAGCACAATAGAAAAACACTTACTAATTGTGAATTTTTCAAGTCTATGAATTGCTGCTACCTGACATGTGACTACATTAAAGTTTCTGAAGTCCTTTGTTCTTCCGGATTTTTGCAGGTTCTTTCTAGCCTAACTTGGACGTTGTTTCATGAGCTTTGGGAGAAGAGTACATATTTAATGTGTAAAACTTTAAAGGTAATTACTGCTACAATAGTCTGAGTTACTTAGGTGACCATAATGACCCCGGGTCTATATCTAGGAATGTGTATATGGATTTTGGTTCCTCTGTAATTTTAGTTGTGGCATTGAGATATTGAACAAACCTTCCTTAGGAAGGATTTGGCATCCATCAGCTTTTATAAGCTTCTTAAAATTGATCACATGTTATTAGCAAAGGTTTCACTGTGTAGAAAATGTGCTTTTTATGTGTTCTGCTCTAAGAAGACAGATGACCAAAGATACACAGCTGTTGGCTAAGGCATGTGATTTTTAAGAACAGCTAAAGAGACCGAGCTTTTTAAAAAAATCCCATTGTACTCAGTGTGTTGGTAAGGTATGCCAGCCTGTCCAGATTTTGTCTTTCTATGCTGCATATTATCTTAAGTTACTCTGAATGTAGCTTTTCAATTATACATACTTAACAAAATTTGCTTTACCTGTATTTAGAAGGAAACCATAATGGAGAGGACAGTTCAGGGTTTTTTCCAAATTATAAAAAAAATCTGCTATGAACATAGTGAACAGAAATGATTTAATGTTTTAACTATTTTCTTGTGTTTTACCACAAGTTTATACAAAAGTAATACAAACCAGATAAATATGGGAAGCCAGTATTTGTGCCAGAGTCATTCTAATCATTCTTTCCTTAGGGAGGAAGAACAGAGTAACTGTGCTCATTTTAAGGGTGGCAGTACTATTATAAATTTTTTTTTTTTTTTGAGACAGGGTCTCGCTTTATAGTTCAGGCTGGCTCTGAGCTCACTATGTAGTCCAGGCAAGCCTCAAACTCAGCAATCCTCCTGTCTCTGCCTCCCAAGTGCTGGGATTACAGGCGTGAGCCATATTATAAATTTTTTAAATTTCCCTACACTCTAATGTCTTGTGTTCCCCTTGATCATTAATTCGCTAAACATGTGGAAAGAAGGAACCATCCTTCATTATCTTGAAAAACAACTCTGCCTAATTATAAGGGTCTGTTGATCTCTGGAAAGTAATGTCACGTGCATGCTGAAGCCAGACCCCGCCAGCTGCGTTGTGTTACTGTTGGAATCCAGAAAGAGGGAGGAAGATGTGGCCTTTGGAGCTACGGTAGTGCAAAGTCAGCTGACAGAGACAGTGGCAGAAGTGTCTGGCTGGCCAGACCAGAAGCACCTGTTCTCAGCATACGGCAAGAAGGGAAGGTGATTTAACGAGCATAAGTGCAAATGAACTCCAGGATTAAGGTGAAATGTTTTTTTTAAAAAGGGAGGAACTGTTGCATATTGAGGAAGACTTTTTCCTTTTGATTAAGTAGAGGAAATTGCAGAGGAAAGGATCAATACATGGAATCCACAAAAATTTAAAACAGCATTTAAACTTTTTATTACCCAAGTAATACAGTTTTCTTTTTAAAAAAGTTGAAAAATAGTAGAAGGTAAAAATTACTCATGGGCCAGAGATTTAGCTCAGTGGTTCTGGCGCCTGCCTCACAAGTGCTAGGTCCTGAGTTCAATCCCTGGTAACCTCATACAACAATGCTGGGCGTGGTGACTCACACCCACCAGCAGTCAGTACCATATACTACAAATGCCAGGCATGGTGACTCACACCTGTAATCCCAGCACCTGGGAGGCAGGGGCAGGAGGATTGCTGAGTTCAAGGCTTGCCTGGCTACATAGTGAGCTCAGGGCCAGTCTGAACTACACAGCAAGACATTGTCTCAAAAAAAAAAAAAATTACTCAAATAGTGGCATTGGTCCTATGTTGCTGCAGTGTTGACAGTTCTGTGATTATCTTCCCACCCTTTAATTTTCCATATGCAGAATTTTTTAAATGTGCAAACAAGTTGGAAAAATAATTTCTAACAGACAAGAATTGCTGACATTAGGGCTGGGGATTTAGCTCAAGTGGTACCACGCCAGCCTTGGACACACAAAGGCCTGAGTTCAATCCCTGGTACCGCAAAAAAAAAAAAAAAAAAAAAAAAAAGAATTGCTGACTTTAAAATATGTAAAGAACTTTTATGAGTAAAATTAATACTAATATCCTAAAAGATTAGAGGCAAGGGGCAGAGACAATCACTACCTATGTATCTTCCAGCAGATATAATGTGTTTGGCAGACAAGTTAAGCTTCTATCTTGAGATGGTTCTTATAAAAAGGTTGCACATAACATATTACTGTCTTTATTATTTCATGGAACACTTTGAAGTGGAATCATTGAGATATAAAGTTAAATGTGAAGAAAACATATGCTAGAGACAAAAAACAAAGACAATATAAGAGAATGCATTTCCAAACCTGAGATAGGCAGTATTTCTTAAATAAGATACCTTTAAAAAGTTATTGGAAAAGATTGATAAGTTGAACATTTAAATTAAGAACTGTTTGTCAGGATGCCTTTAACATTAATTAGGTTATTTGCAAAAGTAGTTACAGATTTCTCCCACTCCCTCTATACGCTCCTTTGAATGTGACTCCCAGAGGAGGAATCTCCTTCTGCACCTTTCATTTTTGCATGACCACGTGACTCGCTTGACCAAAGGAACAGTGGTGGTCAGTAAGTACGCCTTTGTCCCTATGGAGTATTCAAAGGTAATGACCTTGAGATCAAGCCTGCACTCACCTGTTGGATGATGTGCAGTGTGAGGCCCCTTTATGAAGCGTCACATACACAAGAGAGGCCGTTGGACTGCCAGCTGATCATAGATGCAGTGTGAGCCCAGCAAACATGACACCAATTTATAAGCCATCCCACCTAGACAGCCCAGAGGCTACTAAATCCTGAATAAGTAAGTAGCCCCTGTGTTTTAGAATAGTTTGATATACAAAAAGCTAATATACAAAGCTAATATACAAAGATACTTGCACTATATACCACCACCAAAGAATTTGTGCCCGGAATACTTAAGGAACGTTGTATATGCTTAAGAAAAGTTCAGACAGCCTAACGGAAATGTTGAGCAAAGGTCACATACTGTATGACTTCAGCTCTGTGACATTCTGGAATAGGCAAAACCATGGAAGCAAGTGGAAAAGTTCCCTGGTTGCTGGAGCTTGGTGGGGGGATGGATGGGTAGATGGAGCACAGGGATCTTTAGGTCAAGGAAAACATTCAATTCATGTGACATTACAGTCATCAAAATCTTCAGAAAGTACCACACAAGGAGTGACCCCCTCCTGCAAAGCATTTTATGGGCCTGTGTTCCCTGTAGCCCCGGCATCGTGTCCGATGGTCTGGTGACAGGCGCAATGTGTGCCACTGTTAGTGATTTCTAAATGCCATCTTTTATGAATTGGTTACTGAAGTAGATTAGAGTGGTTTTGATCACTTCTTTAATGTTATTTTCACTTAATTGTGTTCAGAAATGCTTTTGGGAGTGTTTCAGGTAACCCTGAATATTGCATGACCTCTGAATGGGAAAACCAGGTAGAAATCTATAAACCGGGGGCTAAAATGGGCTATGTCTCTTGTAGCCTCATGATAAGACTTAGCCTGCCTTGGCATAGTAACCAGAAAACATTTGCTAAACTAATGATTTTAGTTTTTATAAATGAGTGCTCCCTCACCAAACTTCCTCCTCCGGAGACCCTGAAGTTTTTAAAGATCTTTGCTGTTGTTCAACAACATCCTTGATTAGCTCTGTCTTAATGGACTTGCATCTTAGTCAATAATCAGAGTCTAAAAACGAGGAGAAATCTGTATGTAGACCAGGTTATCCTTAACTTCCCCATAGTGCAGGATAGTTGTATATGGACCACCTGGTACCGCAGCCCTTCAGCGTGTTTCAGTTCTAGAACCTTTCACTTTCTCCCCAGGAAGAAGCAGAAAGAGAGATGCAGGTGCAGAGAGAGGCCTTTGAACCATTTGTTTCTGCTTTACAAGAGTACCAGCTCCCAGGTGTGGGCACGGGCCGGGGTTGGGCTTTGGTTACTTGTTCACCTGCTCTGGACGCGCTGTTACGTTTTATTCTTCGTCCTTTGGTATCTTGAGAATAGTCACGATCTGTTTGTGGGGCTGCCTGTGGCTGCACCTACGTTAGAGCCTATTTGAGTGGCGGACTCACTGGAATGCAAGCTCCACAGTGGCAGAATTTCTGTCTCGCTCACTCATCTTCGTATCCTCAGCGGTGACACGCACTCAGGACGTAGTTAGCATTTGCGTGAATTGAGGGGCCTCAGACATGGACTCTCAACCTGCGTCAGTAATCCTTAGGCACAGGTTCTTTGGAAAACCATGTGGAAGAGCTTGGTTACCTGCTTCCTCTCTTGGCCACATTGTGGTCTCATAGAAGACCTATCCCTTCAGCTTGCCCTTGGTCACGTCTGACTTCTCATGCCTTCTTCATTGTCCGTCTGTCAAGTGGTACCTCACAAAGTACATCCATCCAGAAGGTACTACGTAAACTTGCTGGTTAACGATAGTAGTACCTGTGCCTTTTCCTTGTTTTTGGTTAACAGAATCTCATACTGCTCTTAGAATAATAAAGAAATTCTTCACCAGAGCACTTTTATTTTGACCGTCTTTTTTCCTCCCATTTACACTGCTAAGTCAGGCACACACGTGTACCAGTTTTCTTAGGATGGTTGAGAATAGCATCGCATGGGTTTCTGTGTGGCCTTCCTCCCTGGAACCTCCGAGGGAGGAAACTGGTAGTTTGGTTCTGGTAAGGGAAGCGGTGAGCCTTCTACTTTCGGGTGTCTGTGCCATTAGGCACCACCCACTGCCCCAGCCCTCTGCCCTCAGTGTGAATTAGAGAGCCCTGGGCCTGGGGTGCTTCAGCTGTCCTCAGCTGGGCAGAAGGTAAACAAAACAGAAGTGAAAGTAGATTTAATTTTTTAGACTGTCCTCTTACAGGAATAGTTTTGTGGTTCTCAGCATTTAGAAAGATACTGGTTCCAATATGTTTTATTGACATCAATTACTGTAAGTCTGATTCATTTTCTATTGATTTTTTTTCCCAAGGTGAAATTCATGACATTTAACAGAAAACATAAGCAACTTTTTTCAAAACAGACACCACAGTGGGCTGCAAAAATAAGCTTTAGAGTTAGAGACCCTTAAAAAAGCAATTTTTGTATCTCTTTGCTCACAATTCTACACTAATTTTCTATATAAATAATGCGAATGCCCGCTCCAGTTGCTTACTATACTGAACTCAGAATGCTATTTCTAAATTCTATTTAAGACCCAAAGCCATCTTCTCTGCATTAGTTTTTTAATATAGAATATGCTTCTGCATATTTTCTGCTTCTGCAATGTTTCATTTTAAGGCAGGATGCTTCATTTCCAGGCAAGTCACTTATTGCAGCTGGAAGATCATTTTCAGCTCCTCACCAGACCTTAGGGAATCAACAGTGCCTATTAACATAATTATGCAAAGCAACTTTGGTTTGTAAATGACTTACGGTCACCACCAAGGACAATGGTCCCTTTTTTATATTTTTAAGATCTTTGCATTTTGGGTGGCTGTTTAACCACAGAGTTTTTCAAAAATTAAGAATTGATCATATTAAGTTTCTATTAAACTTCCAAACAAAATTACAACTTACTGTAGAGCTTCTTTATTTTCACTATCTTCTCTCCCATGTCCTGGCACTGACGTTGTCCCAGTAGGACTGCAAGCTGCCTCTCCTGTGTCTGTTTCCTGTTTCTTCCTTCGTGGCACCTTGCAGTGTTCTCACCCTCTGACAGTATTCAGTGTGGAGTCTATGCCATCTAATGAGATTTTTTTTTAAATGTTCAGTGATCATCCAACATTTACCATTTGTTCTTTTCAACTCCTCACTCTGCTTTAATTTCTTCCTGCTTTTATTCTTAGCATCTTTTTATGCACAGTTCTTTCATTCACCCTTGATCTTAAATATATTTATCTTTATAATCTCTGACCAACAGTACAATAAACTTCATGGGAGGTGGAGTTATATTCTAGTTGATTTTCTGGTTATCTCTTTCAGAACTGCTTGTCTTCTGTTTTTGATACTGTGCTTGCAGGTCATTTCCCATTTGTGCTTGTTCTGTTTTGAACCTAGTTCAGCCTTTGTGGTTGTCCCTAAACTTAATTGATGACTCCTTCATGTGCAGGGCAGAGAGTGTTCATCAGGACATGAAACTGGCCCTGCTGCCTCCACCAGAAATTCCCCTGGCCAACTCTGTGAAGGCCATTCCACACCCCCATTCCTGTCCCCATCCCCTAACTCTTGAGGAAATTTGTAAAGTGACTTGATTTTTTTTTTTCATGCACATATTTGTTCTGTTAGTGATTTGTAATTCCGTTACTGTTACCCTTAGCCAGACCCCTGTGCTCACAAGCCCACACTGGAGCTGGCAGGGACAGCAATTGTTTGCTGAATACCTGAAAACTATGGTGATGTTAAAAAAAAGACTTATTACAGTAAAATGCACATTACCTCGCCTGATATAGTAGTGTGTTTGAAGTGGGGGAGTGTTTTAAGGGGAATTAATGGCGCTGTGTCCTCTACTGTAATAGATTTTTAAAGTTCAAAATTCATCATGCCATCTAGTTATCCCTATAGTGCTGCCTTGCCAGTGCTAACCAGTTTTATTCCTCCCTCCCCCTTTCTTTCAGTTACCATGTCAGATTCTTAGATGGCTGATTTACTTTTAGCATCTATTTTTATTCAATATTAGTCATTTAAAATTTATATCAAAATCTGTTGGTATTGATAAGCTAAAATTTAAGCTTTTTACTATTTAAGCATTGTAGTTTATCTTAAAATTTAATGATAATTGAACATATTACTTCTTGTATATTGATTTACAAATGCATAAATAAAAATATTTTCCTAATGGTTTCATTTATCTGGGTTTTTTTTTTGAGATGCTAAGGAATGGAACCCAGGGCCTCTCCCATGTTATGCAGGCACTTTACCATTGAACTCCATGTTTTTGTAATAAGTTATTCCATTAACTTACATTGAAAGGATACAGCATTGATTTTTATGTGGAAGATATTTAACATCTAATGATTTTTTTATTTCTTAGAATATACTTTGCCATATGGAAATTTTATGTTCTCATTAACAAGATTTATAATTAGCAAAATTCATTCACCACAGTCTATTCTGAAGATCTACTGTCCAAATCTTAGATGAGCCCCACACAAAGCCCCGTTTCTCTGCATGTCTCCTTATTCAGCAGGGACTGCAAGAGTCCCAGGAAGCACATCCTGCCTGTTCACTTACTGCAGTTTAAAGTCCTGCCTTTACTATAGTTCTGCATTTCCCTTCAGTCTCTCTCTGCCTATTTCTGAGAATTAGTAGCTTCCCTAAAGTACTCGGTAACAGTCAGATTAGATAACCGCTTATAGAGTTGGGCCCTGGGGAGGAAGCTTAGAAGATGTGACCCATGCTAAGGGACTGTGCATTTCCCAAAATGCTAGTGAATAAAAGATCCATTGGCCATTTTTTTTCTTCCTTTAAGACTGAAAACAAAAGGCCACCTGTCAGGGTTTGTTAGAACCGGTCATAATTAACCTTTCTGCTTTCAATGTTTATAGTAACTATTTTGGTACTATTTTATCAGGACACTGTATGGACCAACTGCAAAGACAAAACAAAAACTCCCAAGAATTTTCATTTTGTAGCAGTTGAGAAAGTGGGCTGGGATCCCAAATTTACTTAGCCACACTCTCCTCAGGAGCATTTCTGCTGTGTAGGTGAAGCGTGCCGGTCTAGACTAAGGGCTGTGGGGGCCTCGGGAGCCTCCGGTCATCAGTGGACGGTTATGTTGAGGGGCTCACCCTGGGCCTGTGCTAGGAGGTGCCAGGTAAGCAGCGCTAGGCCTTTTTCTCAGACTCCCAATGTTTGCAGGAAGCTGCCTCTACCTTCTCCCTTAGCAGATTGTTTTAAAATCAGTAATGCGTTTTACCATGGAGTCTATAACAGACATTCCCCCAGTTTCAAGACTGGAGAGAAGGATGTTAAAGCCAAGAGTGCTATGTTTTGTTTAATGAAGCGCTCAATAAAACCACAAAAACATTTCTGTAAGGCTGAACTGGCTTTTACGTCTGTACCTTTTTAAGAGAAAGCAACATCTCCAATTAAAAATTGTCAGCATTTTTCCAAGTTTTAATTTTTGCTTAGTTGGATTTGGGAGATACTAGAGTAATGGATTGTGAGCTTTCATTTCCATTTCAGAATAAGTACCAATAATTAATTCACTTGGGCCTTAACGCACTGTTACAAGTTCTTACTACTCACCAAGCTGTGCCTTTGTACTTGCTGAGTTTGTCTTATCAGTTACCTTCTGTTAATCTTATTCACTAAGGCTGGGAGGATGAGAAATCAGGAGTTGTGCCTTCAGAAATTCCTCAGCTCACAAGGTTTCTGTCTGCTTAATTTCTTGCCTCTTTAGCTCTGCTGCTCAGCAGTTGCTTTGTTTAAACTTGATCAAGTATTTATGTACCTTTCTAGCCCAGCTAAATCCTAACTTTGCAAGAACTTGCTTTTTTTCTCATATGAGACAATCCCTTCGGGTGTCTGATACCAATATAAAATAATGCATGAAACTTGAGCCATTTACCTGTAAGCATTGAGCAAAGGTAAACTTGTTGCCAGAGTGGTGTCAGGATTGCTAGGAAAGCACAGATTTTTGGTATCCGTTACAGGGGATATTTTAGTTCACATTTTTGAAATCTGCACTAAGGACATGTAGACTCTTGAAGACCAGTGAGGAACAAGTAAGAGAAAAAAGAAGAGGTAAAGAATTTCATGCTTGGTATATTTATTTCCTACTGGCAAGATTTCTGATTCAGTGCAATCTGGCCTAGAAGTACTAAGATGTGCATCGAATGATTCCTGACATGCTCGGTGTTTTTGTTTATTGGATGCTTCTGGGAACCTATTTCAGGTTTAGTATTTCCTTTTTGGCTTGGCTCCTAGTTTACCCCAGTCTTCTCATCATCAGTTTTAAGGCCTTCATTTCATTTCATTTTCTCCATGGAAGTTTTATACACTTAGTAGATTAGAAATATTTAATCTTTTGTCAGCATAATAAAAACAATCCTCCTGGGATGTTTTGTGCTTGCCATGGAAGTCTAGTCAAATTCATGTACCAGTTAAGAATCTGCCCTTTCTGTTGCCATTGAAAAGTAGCTACCTTTGGTACAGTCTGAGAATCCAAAAATCTTGCTGTAAATCTAGAGTTTACTTACTGTTTTCCAAGTCACTAGTGCTAGTTACCTTTGATTGTTTCACTGGTTCATTTTAAGACTCTAATCCTGGGATTTTGTATTACTAAATTACTAACCACATGCACTCAGAGGATGCATGTATTTTCCATGCCATTCTAAAGGAATTAGCAAAAAGAGTGATTGCTAATTATTCAGAAGCTGCTGCCTTCTCTCAACTTCTGATTCCATTACCGTGGTTCGAGACAACATCTTCCGCCTAGATTGTTGCTGCCGTAGCCTCTGCTTCCTCTTTTCCTCTGCTTCCTCTTCTCCTCTCTTCTGCTGAGCCCCTGAGGTCTCTGCATAGAGTAGCCGGGAGGGATGCTGCCACTGTGATGCTCAGAAATCCTCCATGACCCCAACTTGACTCAGGTAAAAGCCCGAAAGCTTGGGATTGCTGCGGCCCGTGGCTCCGAGCTTACTCTCCACTGGTTTCCTCCCTCTCACTCCTGCCCAGTGGCTTCCCAGCTCTTCCTGGCCTCTGCCCGCGCTCCCCTCCCTGGAGTGTTTCCGTCATACAACTTTGACCTCCACCTGTCCCGGCTCCAGGGTCACTTAACCAAGAGGCTGTCCGCGTCCTCCTGCAGGAAACAACCTGCCTGACCCTCTCCCCACTTCTCTGCTTTATTGTAATTTAGCCCTGACCTCACTAACACACTTTTATTTGTCACTCTTTCCTTTGTACAAAGTGAGTCTATGAGGGAAGTAATTTTTATTTGGTTCTTTGCTGTTGTTCTCAAGTCCAGAACAATATCTGACACTCAAAGTGGCGCCTTAATATTTGCTGAATAGGCGTTAACTGTTTAAACCCTAATTTTTTTTCATGACTAATGTTTAAAACTATCAAGAAATATTAAAAGCATTAACCAGATAAATTGGAGGGATATAGGATGAGCCCTGGGCGTAATGTTCCACTTGACATAAGTGGAGGAAGCAGATTGAAATTCAAGGAAGACTTGACGGCTGGAATGGAGCACTGAAGGTGAGAAAGCTGTGCAAGGAAAGTTCTAGAAATCTAGAAAGAGTGCATTTTGAGTCTCTGGCTGAATACAGTGTACATTTTAGGGTGCTCACAGGTTCAAGGGCAGCCTAGGCTACATAGTGGATCCAAAATAAACTACAAAATGAGACCTGTCTCAACGAAAATGAAATAAAAAAGGGTAAAATTCTGCAAGCTCAGATAAAGAAAAGTGTTGGGAAAAATATAGTTCTCCATATCCATTTGGGTTCATACCAGCCATAATGGAGAGATCTTCATAATATGTAGGTCATTCAGTAGAAACTCCCAACAGAAATCATCAGACATGTGAGGGTGAACAGAATGGTTCGTAGCAAAGAAAAAAAAATCATGCAACAGAAACAAATCTAGAGAACACGACAAATTAGCAGATAAGGTCATTAAGACAGCTATTATAGATTAATGTGTTTAAAGATTTAAAGAAAACAAGAACATAATCTGAGGGTAAATGGAAGCTAACTGAGTCATACCTGTAAAGACTAAAATACAGTATCTGAATTGAAGTTTTCACTGAGTGACATTGTAGTTTAGGCAGTGCAGAAGAAGACAAACCCGTGAACCCGAAAACCTAGCAATGAAGATTCCCCGAAGAGGCGCAAAGAGGGGAGACGTTGGGATGGGGACAGAAGGAGTCTCAGTGATGTGTAGAGCACTGTTAAGAAATTACAATCTGTGTAATTAGAGTTTCTCCAAAAGATACCTGGAGTGATGTCTACATTTCCCCTCTATTTAATGAAAAGTATGAACATTTAGATTCAAGAAGTTCAGTGAATCCTAAGCAAACTAGAGAATGAACCACAATAAAGCACATCATAATGAAATTGCTGAAGACTAGGGAGTGATAAGAGAGAGGTTTAAAAGCACCGGAGGAAGGGAGTCGTGTATATTTTACATAGGAAAACCAGGATAAAAATAGCTCCAGCTTATCGAAATACTGCAAATGAAAAGCAGTGGGAATGGCATCTTGAAAATGCTCAAAAAACGCTCAAAAAACCCATCATAGTCTCTCCAATGAAACACTTTCAAAAATGAAAGCAAACTTTTTTTGAGGAAGAAAATAAACCAGAATAAGTATTTTGCCAGCAGGCTGGAAATATTAAAGGAAATCCTTGAAGCAGAAGGAAAGTGATTAAAAGATGAAAATTTAGATCTGTGCAGATGAATGAGGAGTGCTACCCTAATTGGCATCTGTGCAGGTCAATGTGAAATTCATTTTCTTCCTTTTAGAGGTTTAAGAGATAGTTTGAAGCAAAAAACCAAATATATTGTGATATTTATACCAGGAAAATGTGTAGCAGTAGCACAAAGGTCAGTGGGAGGGAACGGAATACACTTTTCATACTTTGTTGGTTGTTATTTGAAGGTGGACTATTAAGTGTAAATCTGTTATAAACCCTATAGCACCACTAAACATGTAGGAAAAAAGGCCAGCTGCCACCAGTGAAGATAAGATGGAACACAAAGAAAGGAAGAGGAGGGGAAGGAAAGGCAGAAGCAAGGGAGAAGGAAAGGAAGGCAAAGAAGGTAGGAGAAAAAGAACAAAGCTCAAATGGGCCAGCCCAGCATAGTGCACATGCTTGTAATCTCAGCACTTTGGAGGCAGAGGCAGGAGGATCACTGTGAGTTTGAGGCCAGCCTGAACTACAAAGCAAGACCCTGTCTCAAGAACAAAAAAGGTCAAATGGGCCAAATACAAAACAACTGAACATTTAGCAAAATGGTAAATTTAAATCCAAACACATCAATGACTACATTAAATTCAAAAGATCTAAAATAACTGAATTAAAGAAAGAGGATTATTCAGAAAGAAAATAAAAGAGCATGTATAAAGGGGGG
>PVIC010042094.1:0-15948 GCA_004025085.1 Thryonomys swinderianus | reverse complement strand
AATACCGGGCATGGTGGCTCACACCCACCATCAATCAGTACCACACACCACAGTGCTGGGTGTGGTGGCTCACATCTGTAATCCCAGCACTCTGGAGGCAGAGGCAGGAAGAGTTCCAGGCTTGCCTGGGCTACACAGTGAGCTCAGGGCCAGCCTGAACTACAAAGCGAGACCCTGTCTCAAAAACAAAACTGTACCTAACTTCACACTTCTGATTTCAAAGTTTATTATAAAGCTGTGGTAGTTAAAATTGTGTGATACTGGCATAAGGGCAGAAATACAGAACAGTGGAATAGAAAACCCTGAAATAAATGCCCACATGTATGATCAAGTGATTTTTTTTTTTTTTTGAGACAGGGTCTTGCTTTGTAGTTCAGGCTGGCCCTGAGCTCACTATGTAGCCCAGGCTATCCTGGAACTCAGCAATCCTCCTGCCTCTGCCTCCTGAGTGCTGGGATTACAGGCGTGAGCCACCACGCCCAGCATTGTGGGGTGTGGTACTGATTGCTGGTGGGCATGAGTCACCATGCCCAATGTCATATCATTGTATCTGGTTACCGGGATCAAATCAGAGACCTTGCACTTGCTAGGCAGGTGGCAGAACCACTGAGCTAAATCTCCCGCCTGATCAAGTGATTTTTTTGGTATTATTTACATAAGTCCAAAGATGGAAATACCCACTATTTGTTCCTCAAGATTGTTTTAGCTGTTTGATGTTTCTTGAGATTCTAAATGAATTTGAAGATTATTTTTATGTCTGAAATATGAAGAAGTTTGAAAGGAATTTTATTATATCTGTAGATATTCTATGTAGTTCTCCATCTTAACAATGTTAAGTTTTCCTGTCCATGAACATGGACTATCTTTCTATTTACCTAATGCCTTTTCTGTTTTTCCTTTGAGACAGGGTCTTACTTTGTAGTTCAGGCTGGCCCTGAGCTCACTGTGTAGCCCAGGCAAGCCTTTAACTAACAAGCAATCCTCCTGCCTCTGCTTCCTGAGTGCTAGGATAACAGGTGTAACCACCACACCTGGCAATGTCTCCTTAATTTATCATTAGCAATGTGTTATAGTTCAGTGTACAAACCTCTCACCTCCTTGGTTAGATTTTTCACTAAGTATTCAATTTTTCTTGGTCTTATATACATGTAATTGGCTTCTTAATTTCCTTTTCAGATTTCTCCTTTACTTAACCTTTTAAAGCTTCTATTTTCTCATCTGAAATAAAGAAAATAGTACCTATCCTTCAAAACAGTTACCATAGGGATAATGGATATGGGATATATGTGTGATGAAAACAGCATAGCTACTGAGTTTAGATTCAGGATCAGTCTTCTTTAATGATTAGACTCTTAACTATAATTTTTACCAGCTGTGAATTCTGGGCAAATTATTTAGTCATTATGGTCACTTTCCTTGTTGCTGAGACCCAATACTTGGAAGTCATAACTTAAAAGGAGACATTTATTTTGGTTTATAAATTTTAGAAGATTTAGTCCATAGTTGAAAGGCTCTGAGGTAAGAAGGGGATGGTGGATGGGTTGGGTGGACAAATGCTGTTCATGTCATGGTGGCCAGAAGCAGAGACAGAAGGCAGGAGCCGGGGAGACTGATACACTCTTCCAGGTTCCACCTCCAGGACTGTGTCTTCTGGCCATGCCTCACTTTACAGAAAGCCAGCTATGAACTCATAGTAGAATAATCCACTGATGAATAATCCCTCCACCTCCCCTTTCATTCTGCCAGCATCAGATTCACTTATTTTAAAAGTCCCCTACTCTCACTGCATAGATTATTTATTTTGGGGTGATACTAGGGATTGAACTAAGAGCCTCATACATGCTAGGCAACCACTCTACCACTGAGTTGTAGCCCAGTACTTTATATTTTTAAGATGAGAACAGTTTCGCTAAGTTTCCCAGGATTGTCTTGTGAACCTTCTGCTTCAGCATCCCAAGTAGCTCAGATTTCAGGCATGTGTCACCTTTTATGATGATACCCCTCCCTTTTTTATCAGTATATGCTTGTGATACATAATAAATAGATTCAGTGGGGGAATTAGTGGATATATATATATATGCATGTATGTATGTACGTATGTATCTCATGTTGATTCTTCCTGCTTCCCGTTCCTCCCCCTTTTCCAGATCCCCTTCTAGTTTATGTCACTGTTTCCTGTTGTGCTACACTTTCTATAGTGAATCACCACAAACACATTGAATAAGGAACTATGCTTATTCACTAGGCAATGGAAACTGTTTAGCTCTACTATAACCTTAGAGAATCATCATTATAAATGAAGTCCAGCACTGACCAAAATGGCATACATGGTGCATGACTATAACTATGCATCACTTGTACACTTTAACATTTGTGTGACTTTTTCATTATACAGTCTTTTTTTTTTTTTCCTGGTACTAGGGATTAAACTCAGGGCCTTGTGCTTATAAGGCAGATGTGGTGCCACTGAACTAAATCCCTGGCCTGAAGTTTTCATTATAAAACAAGCAAATTCCAAAGAGTTCCACTTAAGATCTATCACAATACAGCAACAAATTACCTTTTAAATCTGAGTCCCTACTCTTCTGGAAGGGCTTCAGTCTGAGGAAGCAACCACCACAGCAACTCAACTAATGTATTTATGGAGCACAACCCTGAGTGAGAAATGAGGCCCTAGTCAAGTGATGATGAGCCTTTTAGAGCTTTCAGTGATAACAAACAGCCACTGCTTTGCATGTGCCACAGATCCGCCACCACTGTGCCTAGTTGGTTTCATTTCTTCCCTTCTTCTCTTTCCTTTCTTGTTCCCTCCCCCTTTTTTGAGACAGGGTCTTGCTCTGTAATTCAGGCTGGCCTTGAATTTACTATGTAGCCCAGGCTGGCCTAGAACTCATGGCAATCCTCCTGCATCAGCCTCCTGAGTGCTGGGATTACAGGCAAGCACCACAATCCCTGGCTTTTCTTTTCTTTCTTTCCTTTTTTTTTTTTTTTGTAAGATAGGATCTTGCTACATTGTGTAGGCTGGCCTCAAACTCTCAATCTTCCTACCTTAGTCTCTATAGTGCCGGGATTACAGGGCGTGGTGGCTCATGCCTGTAATCCCAGCACTTGGGAGGCAGAGACAGGAGGATTGCTGAGTTTGAGGCTTGCCTGGGCTACATAGTGAGCTGAGGGCCAGCCTGAACTACAAAGTGAGACCCTGTCTGAAAACAAAAAAAATAGTGGTATAGTGCTGGGATTACAGATGTGTGCTGCCCAATTTCTTTATAAAATGAAAATCAGAGCAGATTAACTTCATTCACTCATGCCTTTACCATAGTGAAAAAATAATCACCATAGTGAAAAAACAGGTAATTCTGTTGCAATGTAATGACTTTGAGGTACCTTAAATTTTAACAGTACCTACGAAAAAGACAAGTCACCAAAATAACACAAGCATTTTTACTCCATGAAAATTATGTAACAATACAATTTCTCAATGATTAAAAGATTCTTTTGAAGTTGAATCTTACTGTAACTCCTGAAGTATACAGTTAGGAGCGAATCAGAGTGGGGAGACTGGCATGCTGAACTCTACCTTCTGTGCAGGAGGTGTGTCACTGGGTCTGTAATGTGCTAGCTGATGAAGCAGTCACATGGGACCAAGGAGGGGAAACTGCTTAGATCTCAATTCTTAGCACACACAGTTGTACAAAGTCAGGCCACATTTAAGGACGGAGAGAAAGTCATCAAAACAGTCACAAAACAAGTAAGTTTTTGTTAATCCACCCTACTTTAAAAAGTGAGATTACCAGGCCACAGATTTAGCTCAGTGGTTTCGGCACCTGCCTAGCAAGCATGAGGTCCCTAGTTTGATCCCTGGTAACTACTTGTAACAATACTGTGCATGGTGGCTCATGCCTATAATCCCAGTACTCAGGAGGATTGATGAGTTTGAGGCTTGCCTGAGCTACATAGTGAGCTCAGGGCCAGCCTGAAATACAAAGTGAAACCCTGCCTCAAAAAAAAAAAAAAAATTATCAGCTAAGCAGTGGTCCCTCTGTGCAATCTCAACTCTGTGGAATGCCGAGGCAAGGGGAGCAATTTAGAGACTGTGTTCAGATAGAGAAAGTAAAACAAAGAAGTGCAATTAAGAAAAAGAACTTAACGTGACCCTTAAAGCCATGCAGTTTACTGTATGCCAGTTATATAGCAATAAGGCTCTTAATCCAAAAATAAAGAAAAAATGTTATTAAAAGTAGCTTTGTTATTTCTTAGAATTATGTGTCTCAGAACAAGATTGACAAGAACATAAAGCATATGAGAGCCTTCTCAAGGGAGGAGAGAAAAGGAAAATAAAATAGCTAAAAACCCCAGAACCACCTGAAGTTTTCCCACTATATAAATCCTGACGTCACTTTCAGGTCAATCTTTTTCAGAAAACCCTCTGTGTAAGCTGAGGAAGTATGTTAAATGCAAGTGACTCAAGAGACTGGCCAAGGCTGCCAAGCACTTTTAGTCTGTGAATTTTCAGTATTTTTGTTTTGTTCTCTAAAGAAAGTAGTTGTATGAGGGCCAGAGGTGCAGCTCAGTGGCAGAGGACCTGACTTGCATGTGTGAGGTCCTGAGTTCAACATTTGTTTGTACGTGTACACACACACACACACACACACACACACACACACACACACAGAGGAAAAACTACTATATCAGAGAGTTCTGTAGTTCAAAAGTCCAGAAAACCTTCATACTAGCAACAATTATTTCCTGTCAATATTTTCTTCATTATTCTGGGGGTAGTAAAACAACTTTAAGAATAGCAAATACTTTTTCTTTCAAGTTTACTTACTAAATATTTCTACATAATAATCATTGTTATACATTATGATTGTTAATAATTTTTTCCTAATTTTAGTGGCAGTTATCCACATGTGAAAATCACAAGCGTTTGCACAAAATTGTCCCCCACGGTTATGAATTTAGATAGTAAGTAAATGAAATTTTGTGTTAATTAGAAACAATTTTTAAAAACTATAATAAAATTAAAAAAAGAAAAAAGTGATCATGATGTGTATATAAAATATACCAATAAAATCAGTAAAAAAACTAATCTTTGAGACAGGGTCTCACTTTGTAGCTCAGACTGGCTCTGAGCTCACTATGTGGCCCAGACAAGCCTTAAACTTAGCAATCCTCTTGTCTCTGCCTCCTGAGTGCTGGGATTACAGGCATGAGCCACCGTGCTTGGCACCATGGTATGTGGTTACCGGGTATTGAACTCAGGTCCTTGCACTTGCAAGGCAGGCAGTGGAACCACTTGGCTAAATCCCTGGCCCTCTTTAATCAATTTCTGAGTCCAGCTTAGAAGTTAGGATACAGTAAGTATTCAGTAACTTAGCCTATTCACTGACTAAGGAACAAACAAATACATAATATATATTGTTCTCTCTTTAGACTAGACAAGGGAGCCTGTCCCCATTTCTCAGCATGCTTGAAGTGCCAGCAAATTTTATTTCCTGTATTCAGAAATATTCCAGAGAATTAATGGGATCAGTAGCTTAACTGCAGAGACCACACTGTAATATGTTAAAAGCTCCCAAACCACCCTAAGTGTTCTGTTAAGTTAGAAAGGCTGGTTTTGAGAACGTGTAACAACGACATCCACTGGTCACTATACCTCCCTGTACACCTATTAAATGGAACAGTGATTTTATAATTATTTGGCAGAATTTTATTTTGCTGTCTCAGAAAAGAGTTGAGGTAACTGACCTCCAGCTCTCACTATGTGCTGCAGGGTTTCCCTTCAATAGCCTTCTTCCCATCTGTATCCAGACAAACAATTCTCCCTTAAACCAGACCAATACTGATAATGCAACAAGCAGCGATTCCATGTAAATGTCAAACTTAGAAAAGGATATTTAATCGCTTCTCGGCCTTTTGGCTAAGATCAAGTGTAGAAAAGGATATTTAGTGTACATTCATGATACAGGTAAATGGCGTATTTTCTTCTCAATTAGGTCAGTATCTGCCTTTGGATGTTTAGATACAACATCCTGCTTAACAGTCCTACCAAATGCAAAGAAAGTCTGTCTTCATTTCTAGACCTTTTATGATAATCTTGTTTTGTAAAGTGCAGTTAACTCTAACAGAAGGCCACAAAGACCCCCTAAGAACTAAAACTATCTCCAAATCCACATTCTTCAATAGTAATCTTAGTTCCTTCATAATTACAAAATTTTATTTGTTCTGTACAACTAATATAGTTAAAGGAAAAGAAAGCATGAACAGGATACAGTGAAATTTTAAATACAAAACTGGATTAAGCCAGGCGTGGTGGCTCACGCCTATAATCCCAGCACTCTGGAGGCAGAGACAGGAGGATTGCTGAGTTCAAGGCTTGCCTAGGCTACATAGTGAGCTCAGAGCCAGCCTGAACTACAAAGCGAGACCCTGTCTCAAAAAAAAAAAAAAAAAAAACTGGATTAAAACTTCTAATTCCTATCTATGCCACTTAGGTCTTTAAGAAATAAGTTCAAATTTGATAAGATTTTGAACAGTATAGTCTTCAATATTGGCTAAAAAATTCTAATAAAATATGTTAGACTGTGATGACTAAGAAACTGCTGAAAACCTTTTAAATTAGTAAATTCTGTAGTATGAAGGGGAAATTTTCAAAGATGTGTTGCCTAAAATGGAGGCAAATTTTAATTCAGTGTCCCTAATAATGGTGAAAGTGCAGCTTGTCATTCTGAGCACAAACATCTCTTCCCAGCAGACCCAGTGTTTCTTCAGAAACAAGAACCGCACTTTTGAGGATTGTAACAATCCAAAATAAACAGCTCAAAGCATCTTCTCTGTGGTTTTTTGATCCACAGGCATGCACACAAATTACTCTTTTTCTAAATCCAACCAGAAAGTTATGAGATTTAGGTCAAAATGTTTGAGACCCTCTAGATGTAATTGGAAGCAAGTAACAAGAAACTTTCTAATTATTCTCACTTCACCAAAAAGAGCTAACAAAGTTTTTATGTCTGCAGATAATCAAGAGCATCAACAGAATCTACACTGAAAGCTGACAAAGGTGGTTTCAATTTTCGTTAAAAAACTGTTCGCTTGTGAGTCTTAATAGCCCTTTTTCCCCTGCAGGCTCAACCAACAGAGGGTAACAGGGCTACCGCTTCTGAGTCAGAGAAATTTCCACTCTCTACTAACCATAGGTTTTCTTTAGAATTCCAAATAAACTAACTTCAACTTTGGGAAAGGAGGACTGTGCTAAAGGAAATAAAATATACAAAAACCTTCTTTAAAATGGCAGTAAATTCAACCAATCAATCAATCATTCAGTGGGAGTGTTCAGCCTTCAAGGTTTCAAGCAGCCCACCCAGCTCCTGGCATTTACAGCTTCATGGAGTCAGACCTCTGGTGCATCTGCAGACAGCGATGGTGACAAAGGACTGCAGATCCTGGCTAGGGCTCCCCCCAGGGTTCTCCCTTCTTCCACATGTCACTCCCTCTGGGAGAAGCCAGCTGCCAGGGGAGAGACAGGCTCCTGTGGTGAGAAACTGAGGACTCTGGCCAACAGCCAGGAAGGAATGGGGTCAGCTGACTAATGTGAGTGAGCTTGGGAGATTCTTCCCAGGTTGTGTCCAAAGCCAGCTGACAGAGACTGTATGTAACCTCCTGAGAGGTCCTGACCCACATCTACTCACTGTAGCTTCTTCTGGATTCCTGCGCCACAGAAAGGGTGAGGTGGTCAATGCCTCTTAGATGTTTTAGCCTGCTAAGTGCTGGGTTCTTTGTTACACAGGAATAAATAGCCAATGTAAAATCCAGAAGGTAAACACATTCTGCCAACCTCGAGAGGAGTGCTCCAAGAAGATAAAACAATTAAGTAAAAAGTTACAAGAAGCAAAGAGGTCACTTCCTAAAAACATTATTTCCTAGTATTTTCTATTAGTATTAGACATGGATTCATGGCAGTGGGCGAGAGAATGGAAATCTTCAACAACAAAAAAAGCCCCAAAGATCCAAAGCATTTGATTTTCCTGCAGGGACAGCTTCCTGTTATGGTCAGGAAGGAGCCACACTTAAAGTAACTAGCACAAAGCATGCTTTGGGCAGAAGAAGTCAATAGCAGGAAGCCACAACAAAGGATTCTGAAAGCGGCCCAAGCACTTCCTGGAGAACTCGATCCTGAGAAGGATGGGAGAGGGGCACTTAGAGGCAGTGGGGTGGGGACATCAGAAGGACAACACTGAGCAGAGGGGCTGAGAACCTCCTCTAAGGCCTTCTGACAGCACACAAAGTACCCTTGCTAAAGAGGCAGGATACTTTCCCACAGCCATCTCTTCTGGTTAATAGTCAAGGGTGTGCCTGGCTGGGAGAATTGACATCAGATTAAAATCTTTTATTTTGATTATGCTGAACTGTAAATTGTCTGGCAAGGCTACCTAAAGGAGCAAGGACGTGTTATCCATTTTCCACTACCTAAGGACAGTCTCCCTGACCTACCTGAGGCAAACACAGCCAGGAAATAATACATGTCAGCACAGACAAAATGGCTCCAGACAGAGCCAGAGCCTGTCACAGAGTGAGAAAGCTCTGTGCTTTCACTAGGCAAGGCTGTGTGGTCAGCAGAGGGAGCGAGGACTTTAGCATGAGGATGGGCCTGTCTTCACTAACGTGGCACCTTTGTGTATACTTAGTCAAAAACTCTGAGGGGAATTTCATTCAATGATTTTAAACACAGCACATTTCTGGCCATCCTAAATTAGAGCAATATTCAATTCTCCTGTCTCCAAGTAAGGAGAAAAACCATTTATGAAGAAATAGATCAGGTAGTAATAGAGAGCATGCTTAGCCCAGCACCAGAAAAAAAGGAAAGGGGAAAAAAGTTCTGTATGTATGTATGTATGTATACATACACATAACAAACATATACCTTTTACAGGTATTTTTTAATAATAAAAAAGATTAATAGAGACTTTGGGTTTTTTGGTTTTATTTTTGTTTTCTTGAGACAGGGTCTCATTTTGTAGTACAGCTGGCCCTGAACTCTAGCCCCCTTTTCAGGTCTAGCTCCTGTTTTCCTATGGACAGGGTAATAGCCAAATGCATATAGATGTGTCCGTTAATATGGTCAAACAACCAAGTCAGAGTGTTTACCAGGAAATACTGTGAGGAGATTTCTGAATCAAATTAGGGTGGAAATAGAAATTTTATAATACATGTAATTACATAAGTAGTGGTCTAAAGATATAAAGCCTTGGGCTGGGAATTTAGCAGAGTAGTTCTGGTGTCTGCCTCACAAGATCAAGGACCTGAGTCTGATCCCCGGTAACCACACACCACAGTGCTGGGTGTGGTGGCTCACGCTTGTAATCCCAGCACTCAGGAGTCAGAGGCAGGAGGATTGCTGTGAGTTTGAGGCTTGCCTGGACTACATAGTGAGTTCAGGGCCAGCTGAACTACAAAATGAGACCCTGTCTCAAGAAAACAAAAATAAAGCCAAAAAACCCAAAGGCTCTATTAATCTTTTTTATAATTAAAAAAAATACCTGTAACAGGTATATTGTGTTATGTGTGTGTATACATACATACATACATTAACTTTTTTCCCCTTTCCTTTTTTTCTGGTGCTGGGCTAAGCATGCTCTTTACTACTCCCTGATCTATTTCTTCATAAATGGTTTTTCTCCTTACTTGGAGATAGGAGAATTGACTATTACTCTAATTTAGGATGGCCAGAATATGTGCTGTGTTTAGAATCATTGAATGAAATTCCCCTCAGAGTTTTTGACTAAGTATCAACTTGATTATATTCAGGGTGAGACTCCAAGAACTCCAAGATTAAAAAGTAACTGTCAGGCTTGGCTGAGAACTTAGAAAAACTGATGCCCTTAAATAAGGGTCATGCCCTAAGGGATAAAGACTGTATCTTGGCGCATCACATCTTAAGGGGAAAAAAATATATCCAAAATAAAGAGGAAAAAAACAAGGGAGAAAGAGGGAAAGGGAAAAGGAGAGGGAGAGAGTAAAGGAAAGCAAGCTAGCTATGTCCCAGGAATATAGCTCTAACAGAGAGACCAGCCCTACAAAGCCTTGATAAGATCAAAGTGACCTGCTGGTCTCTAGGTCATGATCAGAAGAAAATGTGACTCTCTGGAGGACAGTATAGGAGCTAGGGATGTGGTTCAGTGTGCATGAGGCCCTGGATTCCGTCCCTGGTACTACAAAATAAAAACAGAAACAAAACCCCACAAGCTTGTCAGAAGTTTCTGAATGGCTGAGTCTGTGTCTTCCCTGAATAGTACTGATCTTTTGCATACTGGTCTCTTGTCTGTCTCAAGTACAGAACAGGGCCAAGACAGAACCACAGGGGAGTGGGCGCTGCTGTGCTGCATGGTGCCTGCTCATCTGAGGCTGGAGTTCACCTCTCAGGTGTTTCTAAGTTTTATCCTGTGAAGTTAATTAGAACTAAAATTTTAACGTGTGCTTTAAAAAATAGGCTTTTAAGTCCTCCATGGTTCCTGCAAAAGCCACATGTGATTCTGGAGCAAATTTTAAAATTAGATCCTCACTAAGACTCCTGGAAAAGAAAGAAACATCAGCAATTAGGCTCCCTGAGCAGAAGTGAGAGGTACTTATAAGTAGGAAGAAAAAAATCACCTTTGGATTAGTTCTTGACTCAGTACATCTCATAGGTCATTTCTGTAGCATTGGAAACTGAAGTATTCTTGTAAGGACTTTAAGATCATGACTGGAGGCCTGCGATATAGCTCACTGGTAGTGGGCTTGCTTGGTATGTGTGAGGTGCTAGGTTTGGCCCCAGCACCACAAAAACAAACAAAAAATGTACAACCTCTCTGAACCAAAAAATCAACCATGAGTCCCATGACCGAGAAGACAGAGGAAAAGAGGGTTTAAAGGGATGAGAAGAGGAGCCTAGTGTGGTGGCACATAACTGTAATCCCAGCACTTGGAGGCTGAGCCAGGAGGATTGTCATAAGTTTGAGGCCATATTGGGAAGTCTCAACTGTATAGAGACCCTGTCTCAAAAAAGAGGCAAACAAAGAAGAAATTTTCACTAAAGAACCCACTGGAATATAGATATTCCTTATTTAACAACTTGTTCAACATCTGTTTGGACTTATGTAGGGGATGAGCTGTTTGGATTTAGAAACTGCTGCTAGTACTTACCATCTGTCTGTCCCTCCCTCCCTCCCTCCTTCCCTCTCTCTCAACAACTTTATTTTATATCCCATTTCCCTGTCAAACTCCCACTCCCCCATGTACAAAAGACTTGTTTCCATTTCTTCTACTTTCACTTTTTTCTTGTCACTTAACTTTTCTTCCCCCTCTCCCTAGTTGCCCTTCCCATTTGAACACTTTTTTTCCATTTCCCAACATTCATTACACATTTCAGTCCTTATTTCCACTTTCTGTTTCTCACACCTGAGAAACAATGTGGTATTTAAACACTCACTTTAGGGTATACACCTTTTTTTTTTTTGAGACAGGGCCTCACTTTGTAGTTCAGGCTGGCTCCGAGCTCACTATGTAGCCCAGGCAAGCCTGGAACTCAGCAATCCTCCTGCCTCTGCCTCCAAAGTGCTGGGATGACAGGTGTGAGCCACCACGCCAGGCACTGTGGTATGTGCTATTGATCGCTGGTGGGCGTGAGTCTCCACGCCCAGCATTGTATGTGGTTACTGGGGATCAAACTCAGGACCTTGCGCTTGCGAGGCAGGTGCTGGAACCATTGAGCTAACCCTCCGGCCCCAACTTTTCTTTTTTGTACAGTTCTGTACATCTTGTTTATATAGCCTCAATGTCTTTTGTACAGTACATCCTGTGTATACGATACAATAAGTTTTGCTGATTGTGCTGTACAGGGCATGTCTAAGTCACCTTTCTTGGGCTGAGACAAAATACCCAACATCCAAGGGAAAGGTGGAAATGTTTATTTGGCTCACATTTTGTAGAGATTTGATTTCCTAGTGGGCTGGCTCCAAGGCATGGTAGGGTGACCAAGGGGAAATAGTTCATGGCAGGAAAAAGGCAGAAGGCAGAAGGCAAGCAGCAAGCAACCCTCTTTCTGTCTCATATACTTGCCCTTGGGTAGCACTCATACCCTTAATCCTTGCATCAGATCATGAATCAATACCAGCATCATATTCTTGATCCCAGCATCACACAGCTTAGATCCAGCTGCCTCAAAAAACTCCACCTATGACCTCATGAGACTTTGGGGAGACATCTAGACATGAATTGTAATAGGTGCAATATTGTAGCTTTATGTTCTGTTATTTATTATTATTATTATTAATTTATTTATTTTTTGCAGAACTGGAGATTGAACTCTGGCTCTTGTGCTTCCAAGGTAGGCATGGTACCACTTGAGCTAAATTCCCAGCCTCTTATATATTATTTACTACATGTATGAGTTATGCAAATATAGGCAATGTTATCAAGTTAGTTTCTTTTGACCACTTTTTTGTTCTGAATATTGTAAATATTAATACATTTCCTCATTTAGCAACCAATTCATTTACCAATGTAGTCACATGAACAAAACTTGGCCATCAAATGAGGAATCTCTTTCTCTATATAAAAATCAGACATTTGAAAACTAAAAAATCCAATATCTGAAATGAGGAATTCTACCAAGTTTATAGTAGAAGACAGCAATAATATACTGGAATATGGGGTTACAAAAATATGTAAACTGAACTGGGAAGAAAAATTAATGAGGGGCCGGGATTTAGCTCACAGGTTCTGGCACCTGCTTAGCAAGTGCAAGGTCCCGACATCGATCCTTGGTAACCATACACAACAATACCAGGCATGGTGACTCATGTCCACCAGCAATCAGTACCACACACCAGCACTCGGGAGACAGAGGCAGAAGGATTGCTGTGAGTTTGAGATTTGCCTGGGTTATATACTGAGCTCAGAGCCAGCCTGAACTACAAAAAAAAAAAAAAAAAAAAGACAAAATGAAACAAAGGACATGTGCACCTATGTTCACAGCAACTCAGTTTGTGATAGCTAAATCTTGGAAACAACCTAAATGTCCACCAACTGGAGACTGGATAAAGAAGATGTGGTTTTTCTATAAAATGCAGTTTTACTCTGCCATAAAGAATGATAAATTTGAGTCATTTATATTCAAATGGATTTACCTTCAGGACATACTCATAAGTAAAATAAATAGGTCACAGATCTATAAATATCACATCTTTTCTCCAGTATGAGAAACTGAAGATGTAAATGAGCTCTAGAATATATGGTAGATATTGTGAAATAGAAAATATTCAAAGGGACATGGGGTGTAAGGATAAGTAACAAGGGAAGAAACAACAGGAGGGTAATAAAAAAAGGGAAACAAATCTTATGTATATGGGGGCAAGGGATTGTAGGGTGGGGAATGAAAAAAATGAGAATTAAATTGTATCATATACTGGTATAAATTCTTAATATAGTGTGTGATCATGATGTATGTATATAATGTACCAATAAAGATTCAAATTAAAAAGACAGCTAAGTTCTTAGACTCTTAGAGGAGGAGAAAGAAATATTTAAAGAGATAATGAACAACATTTTTCTTAAAAACTGGTGGAAGAGTTTTGCTCATAAATGCAAAATTCCAAGGCAAATAAAAATAAAAGCACATCTCACCATGTGATGGCTTGACATGTCAGTTAGTACAAACAGGCCTGGCAAAGTGTTTACTGGAAAATGGTGCCAAGAGATTTAAGACTCAAGTCAGGGTTACAGTAGACAAAATCTTTCCTAATTGTAACTTCTGAGGAAAAATCTTTACAGATATTAATTGGACATATATGGCTTATATGTACTTGAATAAATGAAATATTTGTCTTGACTAAAGGCAGGAAAAAGTAGAATAAAACTTTGGTCATGTATTCCTCAACCCTGAAAGGAAAAGAACAGTTCAGAATATTCTAAAAGCACGTAGAAATATAGTCATTATTATTTTTATGGAACAATTCCCATACTTCATGTGATTAAAGTCGTAATTACCCCTCCTCTGACACTAATTCCTATGAGCCTCACCTGCCTTTGAGCTCCTTGTTTTCTGGTTTGCTAACTACTGGTTCAGATTCCACAGATACAAGGTCAACTGCTCAGAAAACAGAGCCTCTGGGCCCACTCCAGAAAGTGTGCTCATACACCAGAGATTTCTACTTGTTTTGAAACTTGTGGCCTGAAATTGCTTTTCTTTCTGGCAGTAACTCTAAATCCAGCATTATTTTTAACATTAAAAATAACTCCCACACTGCATTACTTGATATTTCTAAAACAACTGCTGTCTTTTATACTCCTGTTTTAAATAATTCACTCCTTAATGAGAAATTTTCAGTTACCGAGCTCCATTTGGACTTTTTGGCATGAAAATTTAATACACTCTTTTGTAGTTTTTCTTTTGGATTGGCTGAAGCCATAAACATCATGTCAAGATTCCTAGTAATTATTCTATATTGACGTCTAGAGGACCATCATTTGCAATAACTCAAGAGCAGCTTATAAAATTAGATCCAACCTGGAAACCTATCTGAGCTTATAAGAACTGCAAACAAAATCACACTTAAGGGACAAATATTTATATTCATTATGTATTCATCTGGATGACCTAGATAATATCTTAACTATGCAAATCTGTTCAGTGACATTATTATTTAGGAGATATGCTTTGACTTAAAAGAAATAATCACAAAAAAACTAATAAATGTTATAATAAAAACTTCATGTTTTGGGGCTGGGGATTCAGTTCAGTGGTTCTGGCGTCTGCTTTGCAAGTGCAAAGTCCCAAATTTGATCCCTGGTACCACATACCACGATGCCGGGTGTGGTTGTTCACACCTGTAATCCCAGCACTTGGGAGGCAGAAGCAGGAGGATTGCTGTGAGTTCAAGGCTTGCCTAGGCTACACAGTGAGCTCAGGGCCACCCTGAACTACAAAGTGAGACCCTATCTCAACAACAACAAAATCAAAACAAAACAAAAAAGCTGCATGTTTTTATGCAGCTCACACTGTTTGAACCTATTCCTGAATATCTGTGGGTTACTCTTTTTTTTTTTTTTTTTTTTTTGAGACAGAGTCTCGCTTTATAGTTCAGGCTGGCCCTGAGCTCACTATGGTGCCCAGGCAAGCCGCCGCGAACTCAGCAATCCTCCTGTCTCTGCCTCCCGAGTGCTGGGATGACAGGCGTGAGCCACCACGCCCAGCATTGTGGTATGCGGTGTTGATTGTTGGTGGGCGTGAGTCTCCATGCCCGGCATTGTATGTGGTTACCGGGGATCAAACTCAGGACCTTGCGCTTGCGAGGCAGGCGCCGGAACCACTGAGCTAACCCTCCGGCCCTGTGGGTTATTCTTAAATAACAAATATGATGGTAAATTTTTAGAAATATGCTATTAGATATACATATAAACTTTAAGCAATATATTATAGCTATGGAAAGTTTCCTTTGATGTCAATCCCTCTGAATGTATTACAAATTCTAAAAAAATCCATCTAAATCTTAAACATAATTTTCAAAATATGCTAATCAGATAAACTCATTTTACCCTGGGCCTTTCTATTGTATTACAAAAAAGAACAAAAAGACAAAGGCCTGAGGCCACAGCACAAAGTAGGTCTTATAAACATCGCTTCCCTGCTCCTTTGCCACCATTAGCTACCTCAGTGATTCTCATTCCGGAGAAGTGCTCAGCCAGGGCACCTTTTATTTTTCATTGTTTTTTTAAGAAGCAGGAAAAATTTATTGAGAGAAAGATAGCTTCTATTTAAGAGAAAAAGAAGAGAAACCAGAAAATGGGTCATCCCCCTCCCCCTGCTTCTCAAAGGTCAGAACAGATTTTAAAAATACAGATTTCTACAAATAGTAGTCTGAATGTTTATTTTTATAATTACCTTTTTTTTTTTTTTTTTTTTTTTTTTTTTTT
>PVIC010042093.1:0-15954 GCA_004025085.1 Thryonomys swinderianus | reverse complement strand
CCGGGGATCGAACTCAGGACCTTGCGCTTGCGAGGCAGGCGCTGGAACCACTGAGCTAACCCTCCAGGGCCGTGAGTCACCACGCCCAGCATTGTATGTGGTTACCGGATCGAACTCAGGACCTTGTGCTTGTGAGGCAGGTGCTGGAACCACTGAGCTAAATCTCTGGCCCTGGAGGGTTAGCTCAGTGGTTCCAGCGCCTGCCTCGCAAGTGCAAGGTCCTGAGTTCAGTCCCCGGTAACCACATAGAATGCTGGGCATGGAGACACGCCCACCAACGGTCAACACCGCATACCACAATGCCGGACGTGGTGGCTCACGCCTGTCATCCCAGCACTCGGGAGGCAGAGACAGGAGGATTGCTGAGTTCGCGGCGGCTTGCCTGGGCACCATAGTGAGCTCAGGGCCAGCTTGAACTACAAAGCGAGACCCTGTCTCAAAAAGAAAAAAAAAAAAAATCTCCGGCCCTTTACCTTTTTTTTTTTTTTCCACAGAACACAGCTCTAAGGTCATGATGGACTTATCATTATAAAAAAGGACAATGGGGCAGAAAAGGAATGAAGGACCAAGGGGTAGAATTTGAGGGTTTTTTGGGAAAAGAAAACTGTATGTCCCAATACAACAGAGCTTTGTATTCCTCAACGTTATGTATATGTGTAGCAAGACTATTCTCTTTGCCTCTTGCTCCTGGTTGAGAACTACTACAATAAGACTCTAAAATGATGGTACAAAAAGTGTCCCAGGCAGCTGCAGAGAGCTTCCAAGGATGCCAAAGACATGAGGTGTAGTCACAGTTCTCTGAGGTCAGGATGGGACCAACACCTCTTTGCTGACTGGAGAAGGCCTGGTGAGGCTAACATCTGTGATGTGCTCAAGACCCTGGACAGTCAGCTGCTTTCTTTCTTTTCCCACAGCAGATCTAACCCAAGGAATTTGGTCTTACCATCCCTCTTGAGATGGGCATCTCACAGACAGGAGTGCTAAACTAGGTGTGGGTAAAGGACCAAGGCACTCAGGTATCCCAGGGGATATTATGTCTGTGACCAAAGGTCCAAATCAGAATGGTATGCTGAAGGATAAGCACCCCCACACACACACACCTGTGTGGATTGTAAACAGTTCTGCAGTTTTACCCAAATTCTTGCCTCACCTAAGAGTCTAAATCCCAGGAAACCTCTGTTCTAGAAGGTCAAGGCTGAAGGTTACATCCCAGTGCAAGCCTCAGGACATTAAATGTGAAGAGTGGTAGCCCATTGGTTTTATCTGAATCAGTAACATGGCGAAACCAATACTCATTTAGCTCTGGTACTGCACAACAGAATGACTTTATGACGACACCATTCACATTTATTTCCTGTACTGTCTTTTAGTTTTTGCTCATTTCCACTAACTTTATAAAAGTCATACAATTCAATAAAGCTCTCTGAAATGACCTTAAGTGTAACCATAATGTCAAGTTAGTGAACTCAAAATTCAGGTCTTGTTTCATATTCTTCAACATTATTATTTTTTATTTTTTTTGAGACAGGGTCTCCCTTTGTAGTTTAGGCTGCCCCTGAGCTCACTATGTAGCCCAGGCAAGCCTCAAATTCAGCAATCCTCCTGTCTCTGCCTCCTGAGTGCTGGGATGACAGGCATGAGCCACCACACCCAGCATTGTATGTGGTGACCAGGGATCAAACTCAGTACCTTGAGCTTGCAAAGCAGGCACTGGAACCACTGAGCTAAATCTCTGGTCCTTTCTTCAACATTATTAAAAGTTCCAAGGACCTCTGTTTAAGTGGTTATAACTATTGATATTTACCCTTTAAGGGATTAAAACCAAAATTTTCAACACAAAGTTTGGAAGCACATATTCAGAGGGATGAAGTCACCGCATACAATGATGTTCATGGAAACCTCCACCATATACTATAAAAGAATGAGAGTGATAAAGGCAAACGACACTTTAGTATTACTATGCAAATAGTTTTGATCCCCTTGGAAAAAACTTTTAAGGATCCATAGGGACCCTTAGGTCACATTTTGAGAACTGTTATGTTAGATTTACACCTACATGGTAATTTTACTAGCTTTGGCTTTTATCAGAGAACTCTCTTGAGACAATGCTCAAAGAGAAACACCTTATTTCAGACAGATTTGTCAAAACTGATCATCATCATCATAAGGCAACTGTTCCCTTCCTAGATTATTTCTGAGTCCTCTTTTTTCTTCAGGCACCAGTTGCTGTTCATCACTGTACTGCATATCAAGCTCTGGTTTCTACGATCAACACTTACATTCTCCCTCCTTTAGATGCTATTCCCACTTAAGGAAGTGAAAATATGCAGTGGGGGGTAACACTTGGAGGTCACAGAGTAGAAGGATTGAAACTGGGATTTAAACTCACTTTACTTATTCTTTGTATTTCACTTAGTTTCCTTTTTTGTCCCATTTACTATGTCATGAAAAGAGAACAAAAATAAAAGTCTATGTTCTCTTTCAAGCAAATTCTATAGTTTGAAAAATATGTAGAAAATTTTCCCAGTGCTACCATGATGTGCAAAGGAAGATCTGGTTTCTGTCCTCATTATGCCTGGGTTATCTGTACAATTTCTTTCCTATTTTCACTAAGACTTAGTAATGATCACCCATTCATGATGGGACTATATTCCATCACTTCAGAAACAAAAAGCATATTTTCATTATTTTTTATACCTACCACCATCTTGTTCCATATATTGCAAAATGATCTAAATAACAGCAAAAAAAAAAAATTTTTTTTTTTTGAGATAAGAGTCTCACCATGTAGGTTAGGCTGGCCTTGAACTCACCATGTAATACGGGCTAGCCTCAAACTTGTGGCACTCTTCCTGCCTCAACCCATCAAGTGCTGGGATTATAGGTGTGTGCTACCATGCCTGGCTCACACATTTTTTAACTAAGATAAAATACATGTGATAGGCAATTTACCATTTTAACTATGAAGTACACAGTTCAGCAGTGTAAGTACATTCAGATGACCACTTTCTACCTATAGAACTTTTTCAACTTTCCAAACTGAAACTCTACACTTACTCAACAACTCCAAGGCCAGGTCTGTAGCTCAGTGGTGCCACACCTGCCTTGCAAGCACAAAGTTCTGAGTTCAATCCCTGATATGGATGAGGGAGAGACATGACATTCCTCATTCTCTCCTGTCCATAGTCCCTGGGAACAACCATTTGACTTTCTGCCTCTATGGATTTAACTCTATGGATTTACCTACTGCCTCTATGGATTTAACTAGTTAAGTGATATAATGCTGTGCTAAAAAGATCCTGATGGATAACGTGAGGTAAGAGAAGAAAAATGAACAGTAGCAACCACTAGCCTGTACACTATGATCAATGCTGAGTGGATTCTCTCTCCCTCAGGTGCTGCTCACACTTGAAGTGGAAACATTGAGGGGGGTGACACTTGGAAGACACAGAACATAGTAAGATGGAACCTGGAATTTAAACTCAGTGTAGATACTCTTTTTTTTGCTTTTTGGAGACAGGGTCTCGCTTTGTAGTTCAGGCTGGCCCTGAGCTCACTATGGTGCCCAGGCAAGCCGCCGCGAACTCAGCAATCCTCCTGTCTCTGCCTCCTGAGTGCTGGGATTACAGGCGTGAGCCACCACGCCCAGCATTATATGTGGTAACCGGGGATCGAACTCAGGTCCTTGCACTTGCGAGGCAGGCGCCGGAACCACTGAACTAACCCTCCGGCCCCAGTGTAGATACTCTTAACCATTATAGGCTTCCCAACCCCCCAATCAGCCTGAAAAAATAAATAAATAAAATTTCCTTGTACTGTCTCCTGGACACTTTGGTTAGCAGAACCGTCTTTATTTGAAGTTTCTCAGACACTCTGAGAGCTGGATGAGGGCTGGTAGATTGAACATAGGGATCCAATTGTCTGTCAATTCTCATGCTCTGGTTTCTGTTGCTTACGAGAAGAGGTAGGATTTCAGAACAGCTTTCCTATTCACAGTACAGCAGTCTCCCTCTCTGCCACCTTGTTAGCTATGTTACTTCTGCAATACACATTTGTGCACACACCAAAGCAGGAAAGGGCAGAAGGCAAACATAAGGTATCCTCAGCAATTCCAATGGCCTAAGCCTCACCAAAATGTTAAAAAAGAATAGATGCTTAGGCCTGGAGATTTAGCTCAGTAGTTCCCATGCCTGCCTAGCAAATGCAAGGTCCCTGGTTTGATCCCCAGGCACCACGTATAACAATACTGGGTGTGGTGACTCATGCCCACTAGCAATGAGTACCATACACCACAGTGCCGGGCATGGTGGGGAGGCAGAGGCAGGAGGATTGCTGAGTTTGAGGCTTGCCTAGGCTACATAATGAGCTCAGAGCAGCCTGAACTACAAAGCGAGACCCTGTCTCAAAAAAAATAGAATAGATGTCTAGGTCTACTTAGTTCCTGAGGCATCCAGCAGCAACATATAACCCGATCTTTCCTCTCCAATAAGCCTAGATGCCACTGGGTCCTATGACATGGGCCCTTCATCAGAAGCCTTCAATGGCTTCCAGGTACCTAGACAGTCAAGACCAAACTCCTTAACCTGAAAGCATCTTCCTTCCCCTAAAGCCTCATCCCCGTCCCCTAAAGTCTCATGTTTTCCCATACCTCTGGGCCACATAGCCCCTTGATAACTCACCCCACACTGGCCCATGTGGACTAGCTTTTCTTCACCCATCACAACCAGTGTCTGCATGCCAGACAAGAAGATGTCTTGCTTCTATGGAGAACCCAGAGACCTTTCCTTCCAGTCTCTCTCTGAGTGACTCAGGACAAACTGAAGATACCAGCTCGTGACTGCCGGGGCCCACTGAGGGAAAGATAGTTGAACACTGTGCCCCACCAGCTCTCTTCTGGAAAACATACCTTATTTCTTCTCCATACGTGGATGTGGGACAGGCTACCATCTAGTGTATTTCCATTCACAAAGCACAGCTCACGGGCCTAAAGATCAGCATCCAATCTGAGATGGGCCAGTATATAAGTCAGATTTCCTGAGACTGGGTCAAAATACCTGACACCACAACTGAAAGGAGAAGAGGTTTAATTTGGGTCCCAATTCGAGAGTTTAAGTCCATAGCTGGCTAGCTTCAAGGCAGAAATGGTATGGCAGAAGTGCACAGTGAAAGGAAATTTCCCACCACAGCAGCCAGAAAACAAAGAGAAAAGGTAGGAACCAAGGAGAAGAATACACTGTTCCAGGTCACCAACCCCAGTGACCCACCTCTTCTGACCAGGCCCTGCCTCTTAACAGTACACAGACTACTGAACTCATTGATGGATGAACCTGCTGGTGAGGAATAGCACCTCCGTGATCCAGTCGCCTTTCATAAACATGAGACTGTAGGGTGACATTATAAGTCCAAACTGTAACAGCCAGTGAGTACTTTTTCTGGAACCTTTTAGACTCAAAACCAAGTGTGTTATGCTCAGAGATACTGGAAGTTAGTTGGGTCTCTCAAAAAGCAGGCAGAGGAAGCAGGGTAAAAAAACAGATGCACAGGGGTTGGGGATGTAGCTCAGTGACACCGCATCTGCCTGACAAGCATGGGGTCCTGAGTTCAATCCCCAGTACCAAAGAACAAACAAACAAACAAAAAACAGATACGCAGAGAAGAGGAAGAGACCAGCTGGCTTTGAAAGAACAGCAGCACCCAGACATGATTCTGTGACACAGCCCTGGACTCTCAATGCAAATTTCCCTTTCTGTCAGTAGAACTCAACTGGGATTCTAATCATGTGGACCCAACAGTCCTGACCATGCCTGGGAACGTACTGAAATAGTATATAATTTTTGAAAAAAATTGGCCAGGACAAAAAAAGGAAAGGAGAAGAAAACAGTATCAGTAAAGCAGGAGAAAGTTCCTATTTCAGCTCTCAGCTCTTGTGAACTGTCTCGGGTTACACAGAAAACCTCTTTAGGAGTCAATTTTCTCACCATAACATGAGAATAGGACAGGATCTTCATAGTTATCTTGATAATCAAAGAAGACACGCACATAAAGATCCCAGCACACTGAGGGCACCTAGCGCACACACACGCACGCGCACACACACACACACACACACACACACACACACACACACACACTCTGGTTGTTTTTACTCTCTTATCAGGCATTGACTTGAGCCAGGCAAAGTCAGCATTAGCCTGTGTCACAAATGAGTGGGTCATGGAAAGTGACCTTTCTAAGGTCACTCAGCCGAGGCAAGGTTACTGTGACATGTAATTCCCCACCTTTCTTTCATTTTATTAACTTTCTCATACTGTTCTTTTTAAGCCCTTAAAAGAAACATGTCTGTTGACTGTGTAGTCTGGCAAGACTCTCCTTAGGAATTGCTCCAACCTGTGGTGAAGGAGGTGGCTTTATTCTGCTTGAAGCTACAGTATCAGGAGCAGGAGGGCTCCATTAAAAAGACCAGGACATTTTGTGTGTTTTTGGCCATGAGACTCTGTTGATGGATCATAGGAGCCAAAGTTATTAAAGTCAACTCTCTAAATTCTTTGCAGTTCCACAAGATGCTTAACAATTAGTGAAGGGTTAAAATGCACACCTAGGACAAACAGACTCTGTACTCTTGGGGATGATTTAAGACCTTTGCTTTTTAATGCAAGCTGCCCAGAAATGTCAACTTTATTTTTATTTCTTAGGACTTTTTTTTATTTCTTACTACTTAAAATGTCACAGGTATTACAGCCTGTATTTCAATGCTGTAACTAAAATCTCCACTAAAAAATGAAAGATTTTAAAATATGATTTAGACACTTGAGATATGAGAAAAATCAAGGGAGTTAGAGCAGCCTTTTCTCAGTAAGTGAAAAAGAGAGGACCAGACTGAAGAGACTTTCCCTTGGCCGGGCTGGGCGCCCTGGTCTACTGCTTGGTGGGGAGGGGGTTTGCCCATGTCCCAGTTCTACCTTCCTAGCAGATCCTACAGTTTGTACCTTTCCCACAGAATCAAAAAGATTAGAAAGAGAGGATCACAAGTCATTTTTCTCTCATGAGTTTTTAGTGTTTTTTTGGGAGGAGTTCAAAAGCACCTAGTAAGAAAACAAGGTGATGAGTTTATGTCTTCTACATTTACAATGAAACTTTATTTGAACTCCTAGATAGGCTTTTTTAAGAATTTAGGATATTTCTCTCTTATTTCAAGGTTTTGCCCTGTGGCATTTTCTGGGGATGGGTGAGTGGTGAGGGTGGTTGATGGGGAGGGAGAAAAGGGTCTGTGTCTAGTCCTCCCCTATTCTATAGACTTTCTGAACACACCTGGCATGCTATGGCTGATGAAGCCCTCCCTTTGAGTTTTCAGCAGGTCTCAACAACCACCTGGGAGCCCCCACCCACAGCTCGATGGCCTGGCTATCTTTGTCCCTAAGCCTTATAACTTCTTTTTTCTTTCAACTGCAGGATATTGAACTTCTAGAGCCTTGTGCATGGTAGGCAAGGGCTTACTATTGAGCTGCATATCTAGTACTTTCTATGCCTTTTGTGCCTCCCTTTGCCACCCACCTCTTTTCCCATAGCCACCAAAAATGAAGAAATAGAAGGAAAATCATACTGTCTACAGGGGACTGAGCTGTCTGGGAGAATTACTTTGCCATTCTATATCACAGTCTTTTGTTCCTGCCTTTGGGAAGCTAAGAAAAGAAGAAAACAGCAAAGTTAATGAAAATGAAGTTGAAAACAATCACATTTGAAGAAGAGGAGAGACAGAGAAAAAGAGAGTGGGAGCAGAGGTAGCCCTGACTCATCACACCTCCTACACCAGCTCAGCTTTTAAGCAAATGTGAAACTCCTACCCTGTCTGGCATCAACCAAGCATTTCTGCTCATGATTTCATCTCAGTGTCAACTCTAAGACTGTGGCGATAACCAACCCTATTCAAGTGCCCCCTTGCCATCCCCTAGCCTTCCCAAGCAAACATGAAGCTGCTGCTCTCAGGGAGGTAGAACCACAGACTTAGCTTCTAGGCCCTTCCACTGAAGTACTATTTGGTGAATGATAAACCCACGAGTACTTAATGATTCAATATATGCTGAAGGTTTCAATTTCCCCCCTTTCACAGGCCAGTAGGCCAAACCATACAAAATTCTCCAAGTAAAACCATGGCATGTTTGTCTCAGGAGGAAGAGGAAATAGTTGAATTCTCTGAGTGACTCCAACAAATGGCCGTACCACTAAAATAAGGGAAATTATAGGGTGAACCTATGAGCACTGTTCCATCCCATTTATTGATAGAACAGACACAGAGATGGAGCCTTACCAGACTGGGGCAGAGTAAATTAACCCAATGAGCTGAGTGCTGGATAGAAATGATTTAAGTAGAGAAGAAAAAAGTCTATTAGGAGTAGAATGTCTACAAGGAAAGCACTGTTTCTACCCTTTGGATGTAGCTGGCATTTTTCCTAGGAAAATATTAAAATATTCCCAAGAGAGTCACTGCTCTTCCACCACCATTAAGCAGCTCTGGTCAACTATTTAAACATGAAGTATCACAGCCTGAGCCACCTAAAACATCTTGATTCAACTTTGTGAACTGTAAACCAAACAGGCATTAATTCCTCTGGGTTTTCCCCCACCAAAAAAAGGCAAGGAAATTTGACAGGTGCCCTTACCACAAAGGGGACACAAAAATCACAAATTAGATGTGTGAGGGTCTCTCTGGGGTCAGCGGTTGTTCAAGAGACACTAGCAGCAGGTTTCTTTTGGTCTCTCTGGCTCTTTGAGTCAAAACTACCTCTTCCCTTACCTGATCACCTAAGAGAGCCTAAGATGTAAGGAATCAGGACAAACCCCCACCCCACTCCAGGAGTTTTTCCTGTAACACCTAGAGGTACAGATTTGGAGAATATAAAAAATGTCCAGGCAATGATACTACCCTTAGGGACTACCACCTTTCCTTCGACCAAAAACTCAAATAACTTCCTCTGAACCTTTCCTTTTAGCAAAATGATCTACTTTAAAATAGGTTGTTACCTGTTATATTTTAAGGTCCTTGATGGATGGTTTTCCAAAATAAATTTATTTCTATCTTATACTGCAGGCAGAAGTAATGTTGACCTTCTTGACTAAAAAGTCTTTTTTAGTCCTTCTAAACGGGGTGACAAGAGCCAATGGCAGCAAATGTTTTTGAGGGCTTACTCTGGCATAAGGCACTTGCATCTCATCTCACCTCCTAACCCCCCGATGATGTAAGTTCTAAACAGGATCATAATTGCTGTCTACCACTCTAAAACCAAAAAAGCTCTAAAGCTCAAACATTTTTCCACAACTTACTTCACAGCAAAACTTAATGGACCTGAAACTCATTTAGAGGCAAACCTGCCCTGAACTAACGTGAGCTATTCAGATTTTAACTGTCCCATGTAATGAGAATATCCATGTGGCCTGCTACACAAATATGAATGTGTATGATTATTGAGTGTTGCCCAGATTCCCTGGAGATTGCTTAATAGAAAATAATACCCTCTAAGTTCCCCTACACCTCAGAATTCTGAAACTTCTGGCCCCAAGGATATAAGATAAAGTACTGTGAAAGTCTATTATCAACCCATTTTATAGACAAGAAACTGAGACTCCTTGAGGAGAAGCAACTTGCCCGAGGCCATCAAGCAGACAGCCAAATGAGGATGGCAGCCTCCCTCAGAATCTGAGTCATGAACACCATTCAGGTGCTGCTGCAAGACATGTCTGAGTCCTCAACTCACACAACCTCAGCACGACAGACAGCAACTACAGTGGTACCTTTGTTTACAAATTTAATTTATTTTACGATTTTGGGTGAGACGGCCATGGTCCTGTTTTTCATTTGATATGGAAACTGCGAACCAAAGCAAAATTTTGCCAGAATGCTTGTTTGTGAACCAAGATATTACTGTATTTGAAATGCTGGAAAAATGGTTGTGTGGAAAATACTATCCAGAACAGCAGCAATTTGAAAGGCTAGGTGCTTACCTTGCCCAGGACAGTGAGGCATGGTTTGGGGTCCAATTCTGGCTGTTCCAGCTTCACCACTCCTACCCAGCCATATTCATACAAGTCCTCCTCATCATTGTTATTACATAGGCCCAGTGGGTGCATCTAGGAGATAAAATGGAAAAAAAATTTCAATAGCCCAGCCACATATTTGCTTGATCATATTATGCATTTCTCATATTCTAGCCAAAAGTAGGCTTAAAACTTTTTGGGAGGAACAGATTTACCAAATTTAAAGGAATCCTATTCAGGACAATGAACAAAGCACTGAGAACACAATTAAACAATTATACAAATATATTTTATGGATGCCCTGTGGTCATTCAAAGGAGAAAGGTAGTAGGAGAGAAAAAACATCGTTAACTCCCACATAATGCCAATCTAAATCACTGTGAAATACCATAAATTTAACATTAAGTAGCAATTATAATGAGACTAAGTTAGAATATAAGACTGTTTGGCTTCTAGATCTTAACAACATACTTACTTCAACTTAGAGAAGAGGATCTGAAGATATACCCAGGACTCTATGGGAAGCCAATTAGGAACTGGCAGGATAACAAGTAAAATTAATGGACTGTAGAAGGCCATCCCCAGCTAAGGGGAAATGGATGCAAGTTTTTGAGGTCTTTTTAAAATGCGCAAAGCACAAAATTAAAGAAAGGCAAAGCATCATCATCAAACTTTCTCATGTAAAAGCTTGAAAACCAGAGTGAAGCTAAGATTCATGTTCATAGTGCTATCAAAATTGTAGCAGACCCTAGAACCCCTAACAGTAATCTGGAAATTCAAACTCTTGTGCATAAATGTGACTGAACAAGAAATTGATGAGCTCAACACCCTGTGTCCTAAATTCTTATATAAGTAGAAGATATGTCTCTGGATCTGTGGCAAGTTAAAGAGACATATGTGACCTGGGCCAGGGTTTTAGTTCAATGGTTCTAGTGTCTGCCTGGCAAGCACAAGGTCCTTAGTTCAATCCCCAGTATCACATACCACAATGCCAGGCGTGGTGGCTCACACCTATAATCCCAGCACTCGGGAGGCAGAGGCAGGAGGATTGCTGCGAGTTTGAAGCTTGCCTGGGCTACATAGTGAGCTCAGGGCCAGCCTGAATGACAAAGCGAGACCCTGTCTCAAAAAAACAAAAAACAAAACAAACCATAAAAACACAGGAGACCTAAGAATCTACTGTGGAAAGAATTACAGCTCCAAAGACATCTATATCCTAATCTCCAGACTGTGTGAATAAATTACCTTAAATAATAAAAGAGGTTTGGCAGATGTGATTAGGTTTCAGATGGGAAGAGTTCCCAGAGTTATCTAGGGGAAACCCAGGTATGAGGAAAAAAATAGGCATGAGAGAGACATAGATACATGACAACAGAAGTAGAGACCAGTGATTTTTTTTTTTGAGACAGGGTCTCACTTTGTGGTCTAGGCTGGTCCTGAGCTCACTATGTAGCCCAGATAAACCTCAAACTCAGCAATCCTCCTGTCTCTGCCTCCTGAGTGCTGGGATGACAGGCGTGAGCCACCATGCCCAGCACTGGAGTATGTGGTATTGATTGCTGGTGGGCGTGAGTCACCACGCCCAGCACTGTATACCAGTGATATGTTTTAAAGACGGAGAAGTGACCATTAATCAAGGAAGGCAGGCAGCCTCCCAAAATTGGAAAACTCAAAGAATAGTTCCCTAGAGCTTCCAGAAGGAAGGGAGCCCTGCAGACTCATTTTGGACTTCTGACATCTAGAATGGAAGAGAATAAATTGGTATTGCTTTGATATTTGTAGTGACTTGTCACAGTAGCAAGTAAGAAATATACCTACTCTCTCCCTCTCTCACTTTACAGATGAGAAGAGGGGTTCAAAGTAAGTGGCTTTACCAAGACAACACAACCAGAGAGTGGCATACCCAGAGGTGACCTGGCCCTTGGACTGACAGTCTGATGCCTTCCTACTCTGCCTGATTACTTCATGGTCTCTTTGTCTGACAGCTTTCATCTCCCTGGGGAGAAAGACCGAGACAGGTAATCTAACTTCAGTTGTATCTGACTGCAACATGAATTTATCACAAGCAGCAAGAGTTGCTAGAATGTTTTGGGGAACACTGCAGCTGCCGAGCTTCAAGTCCGCTTTGGGGAGACTGATCATACAAACCAATCATTCCAAGCCTGTGAAAAGGTTAAGAGGTGACATGGAGGGGTAAGGATAATGAGAGTGGCTTAAACAAAAATAGAAGAAAGGGTTGGACCAGGGATTTAGCTCAGTGGTTCCGGGCCTGCCTTGCAAGCGCAAGGTCCTGTGTTCAATCCAGGTAACTATATACCACAATGCTGGGCGTGGTGGCTCAAGTTTGTAATCCCAGCACTCAGAAGGCAGAGACAGGAGGATTGCTGTGAGTTCACAGCTTGCCTGGGCCACATAGTGAGCTCAGGGCCAGTCTGAACTACAAAGCAAAAACCTGTTTCAAAAAAAAAAAGAAGATAGGAGAAAGGATCACAGTCCATACAAAACAGGTGAAGGGAAAGGCACAAAAGCTAGAATGGAGGATGGACACCAAGTAGTATCACAGGTTCTCAGGCAGAAGAAGGCACAGTGAAAGCAGGTTTTTAGGCAGATGAGTGACACACCTTGAGACAGCAGCATGCCTGGACTCCAGAGCCAACAGGGAAGAAGGGCAGATATCTCAAGGAACAATGTATAAAGTGTTGCATAAACCAAGGGTGGTGCTGCCAGCAGTGATGGGTAAGTACCCCCAGCCTTCCTGGGAATTCCAATGCAAGAGAAAGGGAAAGGGGGGAAGGGAAGGGAAAAGGAAGGAAGGAGAAAGGGTGCTCTCAGAATCCAATTTTTACAAGTCCCCTTGATCGAAGAGTCTGTTTGCTCAGAGGACCAATGAAGGTTCTATAGTACAGTAACTTCATAGTCTTCCTTCTGAGATGTCCACCCGGGGCTTGGACCACTCTAGAACATTCCACCATTATTAAAGGGATGAGTAGCCTGAGACTAGTGACTAGAAGGAGGAAGAGTAAGGAAGACAAACCAATTGTGTCAACAGCTCTGTCATCTCTGACATCTAGAAGGATTGAGGCCCAATTCAAGTCAGCGTGGTTCAAACATGCTTCCTGACACCCCAGGTCTGGTCATAGCAATGGTGCACACACATCTGACTCTTTTCTAAAACATATCCTGTGAAAATTTTCACCTGGTCACATGACTTAGAGGTTTCAACATAGATGACTGCTTTTTAAAATTATATATTTTGGTCACCTGATCAGTGATAAAGAGCTGACTTGAAGGAACAGAAGTATCATCTAGGTTTGATCTTTATCAAAATTTTACTGAAGGAAAGCCAGAATATTTGTCCATATACTGTACAGGTACATTTTTATAACATGTCCCAAACAGACAAGTCCATAGGTTTCATGGGCTCCAAGACAGAAAAATGAAGAGTGACTGTTTAATGGGTACAAAGGTTCCTTTTAGGGATGATGATGATGGAAATGTTCTGGAATTACATAGCGGCAACAGGTGCACAACACTGTGAACATATTAAATATCACTGAATTACATGTTTTGAAATAGTGGATTTCGTATCGATTTTGCCACAGTAAACTTTTTGTTAATTGAACAACCAGGAGTAGTGTCACATAGCTACAATCCCGGCATGGCAGAGGCTGAGGCAGGAGGATTACACATAGGTTCAAGGCAAGAACTACATAGTAAGACCAAGCCAAATAAAACAAACAAATGTCCTAAGAATTTACTCAAAATTTATTGCAACTTGCCTATTGTGGGCCTCAACTAACATGAGGACCAGAGTAGAGGGCAATGTAATTTTCATGCTTCTCAAAGCCAATTACAGCAGCCCTTCTAGAAATTGTGTTTTGTAGAATACCAGTCCAGCAAGATAAAAAAAAGTCCTTGCACAAGTAAATAACACTGAGAAACACTTTATGTGAACTCTCAAGAATCTACATTTGTCAATTAAAGTTCTGCAGAAAACTATGGTTCAACAAACATGAGAGCTTCAATCTTTGATAAACTATCAATTCCCTCTCTGGTTTAATATAATTAAATTCCTTCTCTGGTTTACTCTAAGTCCATTTTGTGTTCAATACAATCACATGGTTTCACAGGATATACTTTGAGAAATGTACAGTAAGAGAAAACACACATCCTTATGTGAGAGGATAGACCTACAAAAAATATGCTACAAAGCAAAATCAAACGTCCTCAAATGCTGACTATTCATGACATGAAGAGTAAAGGCTATAGTGGAAACAGATGGAAGGTGAGTCAGGGACTGAGAAAGAGAAGAGGCAAGGACTGGGAGGGTAGCAGATTGGAGAGGAAGAAGATTCAGGCAGGAATAATAGAAGCCCAGGCTGAGGCCTGACCCACTGCAGCAACCATGAGGAAGGAGTAGGTCTGACTAGGCCAGAGGCTCGTGTTATAAAGAAGCAGAACTTAGGGCCACTGTAAGGACATGTCAAGGGCATGTTCCCCGGGCACGCAGAAATCTCAACTATGTAAATAAGCATCAAACACACACCAAGGGTCCTTGAAGACCTGTCAGGGTCCACTCAAGTCCGTCAGGCCAGCACCTGGAGCTGCACTTCACACTGGGCTCTCTCTTCTCCCTCCTCAGCACTCCCACTCTTCCTTTCTCCAGACTCCCCTATCAAACCTTCTGATGACACTTGAGTAACTGTTCCCAGCTCAACACATCAGCCTTGTCAAGAGCACTGACTTCTGAACAGGATCAAAGACTTAAAAAAACAAAAGGAATTTTTCTAAAGTACCAGTGAGTACAACCAGTTGGTGTGTTCGTTTTCATGTGGAGGGTAAAGAAACAACCAAAATCACACCTCATCATCCTTGCCTACCTGCATTTTAAGTTCCTTCTCTTCTGAGAACCTTATTCCTGTTGACATCCCCAGGTGCCCAAACTTGCTACTACCTTTCTTAAGCATAACTGGCCTCTTTGAGCCACTGGACAGAAATAATACTGTAAGATTCAAACTGCTGTCTGCTCGCATCTGATAACAATATCAGCTTCCAGAAATGCTTGCCATCCCAGGCCTCCAGCTAAATACACCCCAGAGTTTTCTTAACTCATGGACTCCATATTATGGGTTCAGGATAATGTTTTCTAGGGTAGGCGTAGTCATAGTATGAACATATACGAGCTGACCTATCATAAAGGATGGAATCTTCCAGGGAAAGGTACTGAGTCCAAATGAGCATGCCACACATAGGTAAGGTGAGGCAGAGGGCTTTCCCACTCAATGAACACATATTCGATTACTGTGTTTATATATTTTAATTTTTAATCCTTACAGCAAACTCTTGCTATTTATTGGGACATCCAATGACAACAGTGGCCAAAGTATGTAAATAGGCTACAAACTAGAACCAAGAATTAGCAACCAATGCAGAACTGAATGGAATCCATGAAAGTCATATTAGTAGTGTGTATATCTGAAGCCTACTCAAAGCCAATGGCAAACAACCTAGTTAGGATTAAAGAAGAAATATGCAAGGAAGTGTCAACAGACAATGATCAAAGAATTAAGAGATAATGCTGGGAAAAGTGAGAGTCCTCTTGGTTGAAGAATCATTCTTGATAAAGGATACTACATCTACATTCTCAGATAATTCTGCTAAAAATGACCCAAGCTGCCCTCACAAGATTCACTGCGCTTAGTCTCAAGTCAGTACAAGGACTACAATCACAATATAATTTGTTACATTTTTTAAAAACTTCCGGGTGTGGTGGTGCATTCCTGTAACTTTAGCTCTGGCTGGGCCAGGACAATTGCTCCAAGTCTGAGGCTGGCCTGGGGTACACAGGGAGTTTAAGGGTAGCCTAAATGACAGGGAGACCCTGTCTCCAAAAAATAAATAAAATTAAATTAAAACTGTAATTTT
>PVIC010042092.1:0-15951 GCA_004025085.1 Thryonomys swinderianus | reverse complement strand
AAAAAAAAAAAAAAAAAAAAAAAACAGACCTGCTGCCAACAACTTGCTTGGAAATGGAAGCAAGTCACGGTGCAACCGGGTAAAAAAAAAAAAAAAACAGCTAATAATAAAGATCTCATTGCGTAAACCCAAGAGTTCTCCTCGCCAGGACTGCCCTGAGAGTGTACAGGCTCCTGGGGAAAAATTCTTTGCAGCGCAGTATAGACTGAGACCGAGTCTATACACACAGCAGGATTTAAATGACCTTCTCAAATGTGGACCCTGTGGAGTTTGCTGACATTAACGAAGGTGGGCAGAGAAGAGTTAGTTAGGCTCACTGTCCCTCCCATGAGTCCACAAGAAGATTCCTCGCAGGCTTCAAGCCCCTTTCTTTCTGTTCAAACCATCAATCCATGCTCTTCCATTGAACAGCAGGGACCCTGCACTTCTGCTGTCCCCCAACAGCCCACCTGTGACACGTTCACTCAGGACACTGTGCTGTTCCTCCATGCTGGCACCAGCGAGTCTCTCACTGGTTACTGTTGTGCCTCACTGACGCAAGTCATCTCCAAAGCACGCAAGGAAATGTGACCAATATTTGTTTTCTGGTCCTGTTAAGTTTACCAGTCAGAATTTTATAGGGTAAACACAGAACACGCCAAATTTTAGCAATGGCTTCTCTCTGCCTCTTAAGGTTGTAATCACTATGTCCTTAGAAGGGAGGCTTTTCTACTGGTGGCTGAACCCAACTTCCATAAGCTACTAGCAGCTGGAAGTGCAGTAAGGGGTCCTTGTGCAACAGAGAGGAGCAGTCCCAGTCCTGCAGGAAGTACCCTTTCTTCATCAGGCACAGCTGAAGACTGGTAAGCAAGTACAAAAAAACCCCATCGGGCTGGAGATTTAGCTCAGTGGTTCCAGCGCCTGCCTCACAAGCTGAAGGCCCTGAGTTCGATCCCTGGTAACCACATACAATGCTGGGCGTGGTGAGTCACGCCCACCAGCCATCAATGCCACATAGCACAGTGCCGGGCCTAGTGGCTCACACCTGTAATCCCAGCACTCGGGAGGTAGAGGCAGAGGCAGGAGGATTGCTGAGTTCCAGGCTTGCCTGGGCTACATAGTGAGCTCAGGGCCAGCCTGAACTACAAAGTGAGACTCTGTCTCAAAAAAAAAAAAAAAATGCCATCAGCAGGAGGGAAGAGAAGGCATCATGTGGACAGCAAGTTGGGCTCTGCTGTGGAAACTGTCCTTGGAGGGCAGCTTGACAATACACAGCTGTCATACTGCAGCAGTGGTGGCTACTGCCCTGTGCCAGAGGCTGAGGCGTGTGGTGAAGCACGCTGCCACCACTCCTGCCATCTTCGAGTACTGCAGACAGAGAGCAGTGCCAGTCAGAACACAGATGATGCTGGCACAGGCCCACCATTGGGGACCCAAGTCAAAGGGTTGGTGATGGATTGTTGGCAGCCAGAGCCCTGAGGTCATCTTGTGGTCAGCATGAGAGCGATACCCAGTTAGGATGAAGCACCACTCCAGAGCTTAGTCTCGGGAATGAGGCACTTAAAGGGGGCAGTCTGACTGGCAGTCTTTGAAAAGATCCATGGTCAAATGTTGTAGGACTTGGGATATCTGGCTGAACTCATGCTCAAAGTAGAGGATCACAAGTCACCTCCGTGGGGAAAAAGATACTAGGTCAGGGCCATAATCTTCTTTATGGGAGAATATGGCCAGACCTGGTAGTACCAGGCCCTGAGGAGGGCTTAGAAAATTCAAGGAAAGACCCCAAGGGCTGAGATGTGGTCCTGTGGCAGTCTCCACTGGCCCCGTGGTGCCCGACTTCTCCTAGAGAAGCTAACACAGCAACAAGGACAAGGGCAGCAGCTGAGGTGGGGAAGCCAGGCACCCCGTGTGTGGTGATTTGAACAATCTATAGACTCTGAGGTAGTTCGAGGGCAAGTCTCCGAGATCAGGCAGCTCCTAAGGAGGAAGTAAGGAGTCATGGAGTACGTCTGGGTGAGGGCTGGCTAGACAACAGGCCAATTCTGGAAGGTCCCAGAAAATGTCAGCAAAAATGCACTTACTGCAAGGGAAGAATGTTCATTGCTGAGTCAAATCTGTTTTCCTGATTCACAACCAAGGCTCACGCTGAAGTGAGCAGCCTCAGTGGTGGAAATCCTGCTGAACTTCAGAAGAGCTGGGGGTCAGCAAGGGGTCTACAAAATGTCTTCAGAGAAAATCTGAGGAGATTGTCATGTGCTGCTGCCTATTCCAGGCAGAGAAGGAGACAACACCTGTGAGCAAACAAGCAAGAATCTTAGCTCTAAGTTTCATTCTTTTTTTTTTTTAATTTTTTTTTATTGAGACAGGGTCTCACTTTGCAGTTCAGGCTGGCCCTCAGCTCACTATGTAGCCCAGGCAAGCCTCGAACTCAGCAATCCCTCCTGCCTCTGCCTCCTGAGTGCTGGGATTACAGGCGTGAGCCACCACGCCTGGCTCTAAATTTCATTCTAATGGGAGAAGATAGAGAACAGCCAAGATAAACAGAAAAATAGTACTGTAGTTCAAGAGCAGCAAACACTATGGAGAAATAGCAAAGGTCATGCCTTGTGTCTACTTGTGTCCCAAAGCCTCATGTGGTCATAGCTGGGGCTTTCTGGAGGTGGCTGGCTCTAGTATGTGACACTGGGATTGATTTATGGTGTGATGCCAGGATTAAGGTGGCCCCGTTCAGGAGGTGAGTGTTGTGTTAAGGGCATGTAGCCTGAATAGAATCTAAGGGACAGAAAAAGGGCTACTGTTGTCATTTGCTGCTTGTTGATTGCTGCTTGTTGCCTTTGCTTTGCTGCCTTCTCCTTGCCATGAATTGTTTTCCTTCTGCGATGCCCCTCTGCCATGAAAACCTGCCTTGGAGCCAGCCAACTATCAGCCAAAACCTATGCAAACTGTGAGATAGGTAAACCTTTCCTCCTTTAATTTTTAGAGTGTGGTACTTTGTCTCAGCAATGAGAAAAGTAACTAAGCAAGGAAAGTGGGTAAGGGACACTCACTTTCAAGCAGGTAGCCTGCGAAGTCTTTACTGGGAATGTGACTGGAACAATGATTTAAAGGGCAAAGGGGATGTTGCAGGGTCTTAGGAAAATGTGAATGGACTTAAAATCTACTCCATCTGGATTTTAATACAAATATTTCAAAATGATTATTAGAATTTGCATGTCTTGGTGGAATGGTTATTTCAAGGTGCTTGGACACCACCACCAGACTTACTCTACAGCCAAGGATGAAATGAGATTTTAAAAAAAAAACTACAGTGAATGTTTAAATAAAAACCCCAAAATTTATAATGATAAAAGACCCATTGCTATCAATTCCCCTCAAAATATTTCCCCTCACTTTGAACATATTTATCTCATTATTCTTGCTACTTTCTGAACCAGTAAAAACACTCTTTTATGAATGTTTTTACAAAGTGTGATAAAAAAATAAAATGAACACTGATTCCAAGTGCCATCCAATGGAAAGGCAAGCTCATAAAAATATTCCAGCTTGTCCTTATCCACTTGCTTCATCAGATTGGTGTCTGGCAACTTCTGGCTCTTTCCAAAAGTCAACATGACCACAAAAGGTAAATGTTTTGGATGGATTAGGATACAACATCAAAATGACTCCGAATCCACTATCAAGGTTACTTACGGTGCTCAGTCCTGTAGAGAGTTCAGGACATACGGTCAGATCCACCTTCTCAAGTGGCTGGAACAAGCTTGAGGATCAGGGCCAGCAGTACAACATGAGTCACAGCAGGGCAGATGGAAAACTGAGCTCAGGGGCCACGAAGCATTCTAGCAGAGTACCAGTGATGACATCTCATTCGATACCTCCAGGAACCTTACAAGCTGATATGATATGAGGGCAGATCTAAGTTTGTTCGGGCCTCTGGGATTCACAGTCTAGAAGAAATATAAACTAAAGATATGTAACAGTTGGTGTGGTGATGGAAATATTTCAAAGTGTTAAAAAGAACAAAGGAGCATCATGCTTAGAGGAAGATTTCAAAGAAAAGCTGACATTTGCATTATTCTCGAAGGAGAAGAAAGGCTTCTAGAACAAACCCAGGTGGGAAAGCCCAAGGTGGAAAGGTGTCTGGAGACCCACAAGAAGACTGCGTGTTTTGGGAAAGGGCTAGGAACTCATAGGTCTTAATCATAGGATGCAAGGAGGTAAGAGGAAATTGGTGAAAGATTCTAAATGTGTATGATGTATTTTTTTCTTTTTTCATGTGAGTAAACTACATTCTTTCCCACCAGGAAATTTACATAATGCTTGTTTTGGAATATAACTTTGCAAGATAGAAGAGTGCTTATTTTATTTCTGCAAGCTATGAGACTGGAGAAGAAGAGTCAGGCAAAATGAGTAAAATATGTAGGCTTTAAAAATTATCTTTATTCTTCTGCACAGCAAAGGAAACCACCAGCAAGGTAAAAAGACAATGAATAAATTGGGAAGAACCTTTATCTGAGAAACCAGCTGTTTCTCAGATAAAGGCCTACTATCTAGAATATATAAAGAGCTTAAAAAATCATCCCCCCAATTCAAAAATGGGCAGCTGAAATGAACAGACACTTTTCAGAGGAAGAAGCAAAAACTGTCAAAAAGCATATGAAGGGCCAGAGATTTACTTCAGTGGTTCCAGTGCCTGCCTTACAAGCACAAGGTCCTGAGTTCGATCCCTGGTAACCACATACAATGCTGGGCATGGTGACTCACGCCCACCAGCAATCAATACCACATACCACAGTGCCGGGCGTGGTGGCTCACGCCTGTAATCCCAGCACTTGGGAGACAGAGACAGGAGGGTTGCTGAGTTCCAGGCTTGCCTGGGCTACATAGTGAGCTCAGGGCCAGCCTGAACTACAAAGTGAGACCCTGTCTCAAAAAAATAAAAATAAAAAATAAAAAAGCATATGAAGAAATGCTCAACATCACTGGTCATTCAAGAGATCCAGGTGTAAGTAACACTGAGATTTCATCTAACTCCACAGAGAATGGCTGCTACCTCAAAATTAGCCAGCAACAAATGCTGGCGAGGCTGTGAAGAAAAGGAACCCTTCTCCACTTTTGGTGGGAATGCAGACTGGTACAACCTCTATGGAGATCAATGTGGAGATTTCTTAAAAAACAAAACTAGGATTAAAGGTCCCATTTGACCCTGCTATTGCCCTGCTGGGGATATACACAAAAGATGTAAAAGAACCATATCATAGTGACATAGGTGCACCCATGTTCATAGCAGCTCAGTTAATAATAGCTCAATCTTGGAAACAACCCAAATGCCCATCAACTGGAAACTGGATAAAGAAGATGTGGTTTTTCTATAAAATGGAGTATACTCTGCCTTAAAGAATGATAAGTTTGAGTCATTTATACTCAAATGGACATACCTTAAGGAAATACGCATAAGTGAAATAAATAGGTCACAGATGAGTGAATCGTTTCTTGGGTATGAGAAACTGAATATGTTAATGAGTTCTAGAATGTATGATGGATATTATGAAATAGAAAATATTCAAAGGGAAATGTGGTGGAGGAGTGAGCAATGAAGGCTAAAGAAACAATGTGATGGTAATATAAAAAAAGGGAAGCAAAGCTTATGTATTTAGGGGGTGAGGGGTTGTGGGGTGGTTAAGGAAATGGGAAAAAATGAGAATTAACTCGTGTCATATACTGGTACAAATTCCAATTTAAAAATATCTCTTTTTTTTTAAACTTGAAAAAGAAAGCCTGAGTCACTCTGAGCAATTCAACCCTGATAGAAAAATACAACATGAAAATCAAATGCTTCCTATAATCAAACTTCCTAGACCCAAATCACTATTACTATACAATATATGGGCTGAGAATCTTTTATTTTAATGCATAAACTAACATATTCATATGTTTTTTTATACTAGTAAATACAGAACTACCCAATTCTTGTTAATAGCCATATAATATTGCATTGTAAATGTTTTATATGCTATTGAATCAGTCTTTCACACTTTATTGTTTCAGTTGAACATTTGGGATAATTTTTAATCTTTTATGATTATAAACAATGCTTGGATAATCACCTTTTCACATAAAACTTTGCAGACTTTTCTGACAATACATTCTTAGAAATCTTCCTAGAAATTGACATGATTTTTTTCATTTTAAAAGATATTATCAAATTGCTGTCAGAAAAACTGTATCCTCTTATATCCCCAAATGTATGTGATCCCCAGTTAGCCTGGGGAGTGGCATTTTATACAGAGTCTGTCCTTGTCAAAGAGAGAGCAGAACCCCGGGGCTCTTCACTCAGTTCTGTGCATGTTCATAGTTCACCCATTTCTCCGATGTCTATTAAATTAGCACTAATAGTAGCATGAAGGTTTGCCAAAAAAGTCCCACATTTACAGCAATCCTTGGGCTATTCCAAGTAGGCTGTCTTTTCTATGGGAGATTTAAGCCTAAGAAAGTGCGTAGGAATGCAGGTACAATGGAATAGGCTCCAGTAGGAGGAGAATGATGCGATCAGAATTTTCAGGGTAGAATGGTAAAGACATGTCAAGACAGAACCATCTTGTTTCTGTAGACTGGGGATCAATTTATTCTTTACTCAGAGAGAATCATCTTCACTGTAGGAAATAAATGCACGGAACTGAATATTTCTCCTATGCTGTTCTTGTGCTGCCTTCCTAACTGGTGCCACATCTGCATCCACTGACCAGCATCCTGATATGCCAGCACCCATCACAGCAGAGAATACAGACAGCCACAGGCATCACCACAATCAGCAAGGAGATACCAGTGGTGATGATCGAGAGAGCTGTGTTACAAGACAGCTCAGAGACATAACGTCTTTTAACAGAGTCCTCCGCAGGTTCAAAGTCTTTTCCAGACAAGGAATTTGTCCATCCAACCATCATTGCTTTTAGCTACTTTTCAAGCTAGATGAAATCTCTTGATTAACAACTACACTAGAATGGATCTCTTCCTACATTTAGAGTCTTGACTTCCTAGCAGGTCTGGAAAAAATCCAGAGATGGGCTGAGAATTAAATTCATTTCCATGTTCAGAACTGAGAACCTTCTGAAAGGACAGCACCTGGAGAGATCAACTAGAAAATGATGGAGCTCTCATAAACACTCCAGGTGAGTAATGTCCTTAGGGACAATGAATTTTGTTAAAGCTCAGATCAAGAATTCAAATACTTCTGAGCAAACACCTGAAAACAGAACCAGCAAATTTATTGGATGACAAGTTCATGCTGATCAAATGTCTGGCCAGAAGCAATTTTCATCATTTATTTGTTGCAATAGATTTTGTTTTAGATCCAGGGACATCAAGGCTGTGTGGTTGGCAAAACAGCTAAGAAAAGCATCTCCAGGGTACTACCCTTCAGAATCAGAGTGTCCAAATTAGGCAACTGGATGGGATTTTTAAATACTTCATCTGTTAAGATATTATTGGCAAAATTTAAATACCAGAAACTTTTAGGAGAAGTAGCAAAAAGCATATGCAGCATTTTTGCATCTGATACTGTCAAGTTTTTCATATCCATTTGTAAAAAGCAAGTAGACTCTATCTTGTGGAATAGAAAAGCTTTGAGATATACATGTTCCCGGTTTAGAGTCCTCATTATGGTATTTGAGTAATTGAATGAAACGTGGTCAAAGTAAACCTGACCTTGGAAAGTTATCTTTGGGATCTGGCAGCATTCCACTGACATATGCCAAACAAACTGGAAGATCACCCCTGATTAAAGCAACTTTATTAAATAACAGAGTAAATGTCTTGGCATTCTCTACAATAAAATTTCACTTGGGCTGGAGATTTAGCTCAGTGGTTCCAGTGCCTGCGTAGCAAGTGCAAGGTCCTGAGTTCGATCCCTGGTAGCCACGTACAGTACTGGGCACGGTGACTCATGCCCACCAGCAATCAGTACCACATACCACAGTGCCAGGTGTGGTGGCTCATTCCTGTAATCCCAGCACTCAGGAGGCAGACACAGGAAGATCACTGAGTTTGAGGCTTGCCTGGGCTACACAGTGAGCTCAGGGCTGGCCTGAACTACAAAGTGAGACCCTGTCTCAAAAAGAAAAGGGTTTTGGGAGGCAGGGACAGGAGGATTGCTGAGTTTGCTGCGGCTTGCCTGGGCACCATAGTGAGCTCAGGGCCAGCCTGAACTTCAAAGCGAGACCCTGTCTCAAAAAGCAAAAAAAAAAAAAAGAAAAGAAAAGGGTTTTGCTTAGCGTCATCATTTAAAAACTGGCTTTTACCATCTATACTTGTCATTTGTGATACTCTTGAAGTCTTGCCCTTCACGTAAAAGAACCCAGAAATGTGTGTTTGTTGGCAAAATGATGTGAAGTTTGTTGCATTTAAGAGGGGCAGGCTGCCTTTCTCATAGTGAGAAAGACTTCTCACTGCAAAAAAGATAGTACTGAGATGTAAATGAGCAATTTGCTGCAAATCTGATCTTTGTATTTTTTTGCACTACTCAAATTCAGGGTTTCCAAGTGTGTCGTGTTACCAGTCTCCTCACAAATAGGCACAGTTTCAAAGTCATTAAAGGAAAGATCCAAATGTCTGAGTGCGACCAGTGAGCACCAAGTTACCATCTTCAGCCTATTGTAAGACAAATTTAAATATCTTAACTCTTTGCTGAACTCAAAGACCTTGGTATTCAGCTATTGGATTCTGTTATGGTATAGAATTAAACTTCTCAGTCTGAAAAGAGAATGAAAATCTTAACTCTGCAATTGAAATACGAGGTTGTAAGATAATTCCATTGTGGTCAAGGTTGGGGCCAAGTCTGTGGGAACCTTTCTTAGAAAGGTTGTTGGAGCAGCTGGTAGTCAATTCATTTTCTTCTGGAAGTTTTCAATTCCAGCTCAGCCTTTGACCAATATAACAATATTATATAATACACAAATGTCCCTAAGTCTCATGTACTTCCAAGTATCTCATAAATGGTTTCCCCATTTAAATCATGAAGATGAATCCAAACCCCTAGAAAAGCAGCCTACAATAATGTTTTTTTTAAAATTGATTTGTTGCTGGGCGTGGTGGCTCACGCCTGTAATCCCAGCACTCGGGAGGCAGAGACAGGAGGATTGCTGAGTTTGAGGCTTGCCTGGGCTACATAGTGACCTGAGGGCCAGCCTGAACTACAAAGTGAGACCCTGTCTCAAAAAAATTTTTTTTTGATTTGTTGTGTAGAATTTTAAGATGCCAATATCTGCTTATATTCACAAGAGGTTATCAAAAGCTCTCAACCTATATATTGAATCTTGGACTTGATCTCAGAGCCACTATGTCACTTATGATGTGTGGTTGGTTCTTAGCACTAAGGCCAATCAGGGTCCTCGGAGGTCACAATAGGTGGCAGAACTCCACCCCAACTACTTTGTTAGGTCAGAATCCATACTTCTCCCACATTCCACTTAAGTAGTGTTAAAATTTAAAGAAGATTGAAAGTAACACTTTATCAGTAAATATTGTGGGTCCTTCAGTTACATCACGGAATTGCTCCTCAACTTTTCTGAGTATAGAGAGCCCCTGTATCTGACTTTCACCAACACTTACCCATAGATGTGGAACACCCACAACCCAAGGACACAGTGATTCCTGTCCTTATGGCTCTGCTTGTCTTCAGTTTGGTGGCCAAAGAAATTTGGGTCACTGCCAAGTAATAGCAGTATTACAGTGATAAAGAGCATTTTCCATTTCTTGGGAGCTTTCAATTTGCCAAGATACACATTAAAGCTTCATATGTACCATCTCATTTAGCACAGTGCACTTCAGGAGAGAAATACTGTTGCACCCATTTTACAGATAAGGAAATCCATGGATGAAGAGTTATAAGGACTGAGAGAAGAGCCAGTCTTCAAGTTGTTCAACATAAAAAGAATTGGAGTACATTTTCATCATACTTATTATTCACAATGTTTATTAAGTACATAGTGTGCCAGATGTGTTTCTAAGTTGTGGAGCAATAGCAGTGAACAAAAGAATTTCTCTTCCTGGAGAGGTTACATTCTAATGAATAAGAAAGGGATAATGTAAGCAAAATAATGCATGTACTTGTTGGTTGGTGATAGAAATCGTGTTCATCTTAAGTCTTTCCATTTCTCTCCCTTCCTTCACTCTTCCCTCCTTCCAGATCCCCCTCCCATTTGTAAAAGATCTTTCTCCCTCTTTCTTATTTTCTGTCTTTTATTTCATTCTTAGATTATTCATACTTTGGGTTTTTCATGTAAGAGAAATCACGCACTACTTAAGCTGATCTGATTTATTTCACTTAACATTATGACCTCAATGTGCATCCATTTTCCTACAAATGTCTCCTTTTTTCTTTCAGTGTCCTTAAAACTGTACAAAAGTCTTAATTTTGTGTCACTAAATGTGGAATATAACTGTCCATGAATTCGCTGCCTATTATGAATGGCCACTTACAGAAGAACTCATGTTCATTCGCTTGACCTTCTGCTACCTGCCATCCCCATGAGAGCTGTCAGACTGGCTCACTTCTGCACCCCCTGCACAGTCTCTGCAAATACCTGTGCAATAGGTGCAGGAATGAATGATATCATTTCACCTCATGTCTCACGAAGGCACAAAATATGACCTCAAGACTGTGTAAATGAATACATTAATGCTGTGGGTTCCCACTGGGGTACCACAGATGCTGGTTAAAGAGTAAGTTTGGTGTTAGGAATCCTTAGATCTGTGTTCCGGTCCAGTGTTAACACCACTGGCTGTGTAACTTGGACAATTTATCTAACCTCTGAAGGCTTTACTTTTATCTGTTAAATGTGGCTTATGCAGAAGCACAAAATCGATGACGCATACAATTGCTTAGTGTCACGCCTAGCTTATCATACATAATGGTAGCAGTTACCAGGGCAAGACAAAGGTCAGGCACAATTTTTTTTTTTTTTTGGAGACAGGGTCTCGCTTTGTAGTTCAGGCTGGCAATGAGCTCACTATGTAGCCCAGGCAAGCTTCAAACTCAGCAATCCTCCTGTCTCTGCCTCCCGAGTGCTGGGATTACAGGCGTGAGCCACCACACCCGGCACTTAAAGCACAAATTTTAAGGGGATAACAAGGAATTCAATAACCAAGGTAATAATTTAATGAAAGATTCAAAAAATCAAAAGTAATGTGAAAATCCATACTGAACATATATAAAACTTTTTTTTTTTTTTTTGCACTTTGGGACCCTGAGGCAAGAGGGCTAGAAATTTGAGCATAGTTTGGTGAATGGCTTGGTGAAAACCCCGTTTCAAAAGACAATTTTAAAAGGCTGTGATGTGGCTCTGTGCAGGCTCCGGGATCCCAGTATTGCCAGAAAAATTCATAGATAGGATCAGCACTACAGGATTTGTCTTTAGCCCTCAGGCTCTAGTGTGGTTTAGCAGATCTCCTCTCTGCTCAGGTCCAGTCTTTACATTGATAAAGGTCGTTTTACTGTCATCACCTCCCAGAGCACTCCTTTAATATCCTAGGTGTGGAAGCCTTGACCCTTGAAAAAGGAAGCAGAATCTAACCCAAGTGCTTCCCGTGGAGCCCCCCCCCAGGTTAAGACACCAGAATTTCTGACTCTTACCCATTTCCTCCCCTGCCTGATGCCACCACTGTTTGTAAAACTGGAGTGAGAAAGGACGTAACTCTTTTTGAACTTCTCTTACTCTGTAAAGTGAAATAAGGTCTTCTCTTTCAGGGACTGCATGTGCACAATGGCATTTTCTAAAAAGTGGGATATAAGCATCTGATGAAAGATGCATACAGAATACTATTATGCTAAAGTACATGAACAGCAGAAAATGATTTTCCTTAGCAGCTTATAGTCAAAAAGTCCAAGTCCAAAGGCACCATGAAATAACCAAATGGTAGTTTGCCAAAGGAGGCATACATCATTTACCTGGGAATTTCTCTTTTCCCAATAACACCAAGAGAAAAAGGCTTTAAGAACTCATTGAACGTTGACTAGTCTTTGTAAGATAACTGCCACTTTGTAACACAAATGCTACTTTCTGAGCATTTCCTATGTGTCCAACACAGAGCTAAGTGTTTTCGATACATTATCTTTTCCGTGCTTCTCAACAAACCAGCAAAGTGGTGGCTACTATTATTCCTGTTTTACAAATGGCAGAACTAACCCCCAGGGGTTTAGAAATTTGCCCAAGTAAATAAGCAGTCGTGAAAGAATTTAAATTTAGAAACATCCAGTCCCTTCTGAATGCTAGTTAAACCAAATCAAAGGCAGATGAGAGTCTTGTGGCTCAGAAAACCGTGGTCGTGGTGGTTTCCTTTGACCTGGAGGCTGCCACAGTGGCCACTTCCTCCCTCCCAACCCCGTGTCCTCTCTCCGAGGCTGTGTGCAGCTGCTGTGGGACGCTGCTCAGGGCCACAAAGCTCAAGAGACACTGCCTATGTGTGATATATTGCCAAGAGAGTTCGAAGTTCACAAGTATTGAAGCAAAACTCAAGGTATGCACATCCCTAACCAATAGCTCCGTCCAGGTGCCTGTGAGAAAGCCCTTCTAGGAACCATCGCCTGTGTGCTGTGACCTGAACTCAACAGCAACCACACTTTAACTTCCGAAGGAAATTATGGCAAAAGATCTATCCACGTACCCCAACTTTTAACCACATACCGCAAAGGCAGAACTACTGGAGTGGACAGAAGACCAACAGAGATCTTTCCACTGCAAATCTTATCCAGCAGATGTTAACTTGTATCACAGGCAAATAAAAACTAGAGAAAAGCTTGCTATAATGCCTGGGACCATCCGCCCCGGGTCAGCTGCTAAGGTTACCTTGCACTCAGTGAAAGAAAACCCAGACCACATCATTTGCATGGTGACTATTCCGAGCAGTGGCCCCTGGATCACTGAGCGCTAATCTGTAGGCAAAGTAACGTCTACTAAAAAGTCTGAGTAATTCTACTTTTTTGCCATCCATAAAAACTCCACTTGGCTCCTTTTAGGACAAAGCTCATGCCACCCTTACTTATTTTTCACAAATTTTGCGACAAACAGAGCTAACAACTCTTAGCATGGGGTTGGCGCTTTCCTGCAGAGCTGTGAGTTTGTGGATGTTCACTGACAGGTTCAGAACTGGCTACAGAGAGAACTGAATAGTTTCGGTGGTGTTAAATCCCCTTCCCCTACTGCACGCAAGCGGCATTACATGTCAATAAAACCATTCTGATCGAAGTACATTTTTTATTGTGGTAAAATAAACGTAGCAGAAACCTTCCATTTTAACCCTTTGTACAATTCAGTGGAGTGAACTGTACTCACATGGTCATGCAGCCGTCTGCACCATGCATCTCCACAGATTTTTTTTTTTTTTTTGAGACAGGGTCTCACTCAGGCTGGCCCCAAGCTCACTATGTAGCCCAGGCAAGCCTCGAACTCAGCAATCCTCCTGCCTCTGCCTCCCGAGTGCTGGGATTACAGGCGTGAGCCACCACGCCCGGCACTGTGGTATGCGGTGTTGATTGCCGGTGGGCATGAGTCTCCATGCCCAGCATTGTATGTGGTTACCGGGGATCGAACTCAGGACCTTGAGCTTGCGAGGCAGGCGCCGGAACCACTGAGCGAACCCTCCAGCCCACCTGCATAATGTTTTAAGCGGCTATAAAAATACATCATTAAATGAACACAACACATTCCTCCATTGTTGGAAATGTGTAGTGTTTCAAACTTTTCACTCTTGTAAATGACCCTGTAATTGACATACTTATGAATATTTTTCTACATTACATTTCCCTCCTTAGAGTAGATTCTTAAAAGTGTAATTACCAGATCAAAAAGCATGCCTATTTTATTTTATATTTATTTTGGGCGGAGTGTGAGGACAGGGTCTAACTATGTACTCCAGGCTAGTCTTGAACTCAGTATATAGTACTGGTTGGTCTTTAATTAGCCATGATCCTCTTGTTTCAGTTTCCTGAGTGCTGAGATTCCAGGTGTACTCTATCCCACCTGGCAAAGCATGACTATTGTAAAGCCTTTCAATATAACAAGTTACTTTGCTCTCCTATTATCATGCTACAAAATATCCATTGTGCTATGTGCTCTCAGTATACAAAGCTGAGAAAACTGGAGCTATGTTAGTTTCACTTGTGATGGGAATTCCTTGAATGATATGTGAGACTAGACAGTTAGTTTTGTAACCTTTTGCAGACCACCCACTTCTTCCCAATCAAAGAAGTTGGAGAGGCTGAGAGAAGTTTAAAAAATAGTAAGGGAAATTAGGAGACAGTTTTGTTGTATATGAGTCTCATTTTCCCTCAAAAAGGATTTGATGATTTAAAAAAGGAAACAAAACTTATGTATATGGGGGTGGGAGATTTGGGGAGCAGGGGGATAGGAAAAAATGAGAATCAAGTCATATCAGGTACTGATACAAATTCTCAATGTCGACTGTGATCATAAGGTGTAAATAAAATGTACCAATAAAATCAATTTATTTTTTTAAAAAGACAGGTGAGTTGTCTTCTCTCTTACTTCAAACCTAGAAAAAACACCTTCAGTTGAGCAATTTAGAAAGCTTGCTATTCAAACCATAATTTTGGGATATACTGGGCCAATACAATTCACACCTGAAAATCTAAAAGTTGTGGCTATTTCTACTTGGAACAACCAGAATTTTACTCACTGGGGAATTCAGGGAGAGCATAAAGTAACCATAGATTTATCTCAAAAATGGATGTAAAAAAAGTTGGATCATGATTCTATCATTTCTCTTTCTGATATTAATACAGGGATGCTGCTAAGAACTTGCCAGAAACTCTGAATTGGCTTTGTGTGGGTTTCATGATGGGAAAAGGACTCTTCAGGCAGAGTCTTAAGCATTAGCAGTAAGTCACATTCAACATGTAGAGGCAAGTAATGAATTGAATTCAGAGGGCACCAACAAATACAGTCATCTCCCATCGAAACCAGTCAAAGTGTGTAACCAGCTATTTTTCTAATATTGACCCAGCGCATAGCAATACACATCAGTGAGAGAAGCAAGTGTTTCTCCTGATTTCATGACAAATTCAATGAATCTTGTTATAGCAAAGAAACAGATGAATCCCTCATATGATTGAAGTTAGCTATTTAAATCAAAATTATGCAATTTTATTAACTTTTTACCACAATATAAAATTAGTGGCCTGGGGTATGAAAATAAAAATTACTAATTAAATCATAAAATTTTAAATTGTATTATATTCATATTGATGCAAAACAAAGTAATCATTAAAATTTTCAAAAACAACAAGTTTGACAAGAGCAATACTTTAGTTTTATGTGTGATTTATTTCTTTCAGATTAATATTAATGGCTGCTCTGAGGTTTGCCCAAAAAAGACCGTGTTTGTTCTTTTCTGTGGGCCATTTCAAATATGTCCTCCGTGCCATAAGAGTTTTAAGCTTGTGGTAGCTGCTAGGAATGGAGTACTGTGGAATGTGTTCCAGTAAGATCAGAATTAAGTTATCAGAAGCCTCACAGAAAAGATTATGGTGGGCAAAATACAGTTCATAATGGCACCACTCACTCTGGATAAAGTTGGGAGACAAAACAAAGATGGACTTGTAACTCTTCTCAATGCAATTTATAATATTTTCCACAATGCTCTTACCAGGAACAAAATTCCTCTCATGGAGGCAGATCCGTAAATTTTCTTTTTCTAGGTTTGGTAGTAATTCACTCTTCACCCAGGCAGAATCATGCCCACTGTATGAAATAAAAGCATGGAATTGGAGAGTTCCTTGGAGTTCCTCCAAGCGGATGTTCCTAGCCCTGCGCCGGGTCTGGGTCCACTGACACATCATCCTCAGGTACCAGGGCAGATCAAAGTAACAGCACAGGAAGGTCACAGTAGCAGACAACACCAGCATGGTGGACACAAGGGTGAGAATAAGCAGAGTGGTGTTGCAGGATAGCGGAGACACAT
>PVIC010042091.1:0-15624 GCA_004025085.1 Thryonomys swinderianus | reverse complement strand
GTTACTTACCTTTTCGGGTTCCTGCTTCTGCCTCTCTTAGGCAGAAGCTTTCTTTCTCAATAAAATTTTCCTACTCAAACCTCTGTCTTTCCTAAAATTCATTCTTTGATTTTTAGAGAATATGAACTTGCATTTCAGGTGGGGAGCTAGGCTTTAACTCTCCTGCATCAACTACATGTCCTTGAACACTAAGGATTAATTTTTGTCTGTTTTCAAACGTTATATGACTGGAATATATTCTTCTCTGTCTGAGTCCTTCATTTTGCATGATGCTTGTGCAGCTCACCCATACTGCTTGCTGGCTGGATTTCTCCCCTATTTCTCATGGAGAGCTTCCTATTCCATGAATAGATCATACACATAACTAGTAGTGGCAATTTGGAGGTTTTTGCCCTCCTTAGTCTTCTTCGTAGTGTTTATCAGCCAGTAAGGCAAGTTCATTTACTTCCACTTGAATGTGAAACACTTGAAATCAAAGAGTATTTTGTTCAGTGCTGGATGCCTAGAGCCTACACAGTGACTGGGAGCTGGTACACACAAGGTTCATGATAAATGTATGTTTCCCAGTCCAAGGAAGTGTTCCTCAAATGTTTCCTTCTCTGCAAAGCCCTCATTTCCTCCACTCTGAGTCTTGACGGCCATGATAACAACTCTAGCTGTGGATGTTGTCTGCTGTGCTAAACAGGTGCAGTATTTATTGTGGTCTGTCAGAACTTTCATTAGGTGGCAGATAATTTAGCTTTGCAAAGCTAAGATACATGTCCAAGGTCATACAGGTAAGAAGGTCACAAAAGATTCAAAGAAAGGATTGATGGCTCTGCCTACCTATTTCCTCCCAACAACATGGACTTCCCATTTTTGTCCACAGATGTGCTCACCTTGGCCTATTACAGTTTTGACATGAAAAATAAAAACCAAGGCCACATACCTGTCATGCCAGCTCTCCAGGAGGCTGAAGCTGGAGGATTCCAAGTCTGAACCTTGGCTAGGCAATCTAATGCCTTTAAAACAAATGTAAAAGTTCAAAGGTTCTGGGTTCAATTTAAAATATTGCAACAAACAAACAGCAACAAAAATAATCTACCCCCAAAGGTCAGTTGTTAATATTAAGGGACTGGAGATTTTTCACAAGTCTGTTGTAAGAATCCTTATCACTATTACAGACAGAAATATATCTCAAAGAGGTCAAGCAACTAAATTGGTTATACAGCTTCCAAGAGGCTGAAAGAGGACTTAAATGCCAGGCTAACTTTGAAGTCTATATTCTTTCCAGTACAATCCTCTGCTTTAACTTTTTTTTCCAGTAGAATCTTTGCATCATTAAACTAGTATAAATTGGCTTTCCAACCTGGAGTCTTGTTTCTGTAGCTGGGTTACTCTGAAGTCTTGTTCACCCAGCCTGCTGCACTTCTCCCTCTTCAGAGGCATAGATATCACCAAAAGTCCTTCTGATGTGCTTGCATTTTACTCTTGTGGTTTGCTGAATCAAAGCAGGGGAATTTGAAACTGATTCAGTGTCATTTCATTCAGAGATTAACTCATCATTCTGGGATTTAAATTCTGAAAAAGCCCTGGCTCAATCAGAACCCTGTGGATGTATTTTGTACCCAGTATACCTCCAGTTTCCATGAGAAAGCTCTTCTCGGTAACGACGCTGATGGAAAAGTAAGCGTACTCCGACCTCATTCTATAACAGCCCTTCATGATGCTCCCGACTGTGTTCTGTACGTGACTACAGTTAGTTAGGAAGGAAGCCAGTCTCTCTTTATTTTCCCACTTTTGACCAGGTAGAACCTCTTCTTTTTCTTTCCAGGAGACTGAATTCTCCCTTGCTGTGGCTGAAAACCCCTTCCAGGCTCCCCTGGTGCCCCTCACCATTGCTGGTTGTTTCCTAGCACGATGTTGAGTTTCTAGAATGTCAGCAATCTGGTGGCTGACAATGGTGCTCACTCTCCGCTCAGGAGGGTGGTGAGACAAAGAGAAGGTATCACACTTTTTTTTTTTTTTTTGCAGCAGAGAAATTATTTTAATTAATTTTAATGTGTTTCATTTTTTAAATTGAATTCTTTATTGGTACATTTTATATACAGTTCACAATCACACTCAACATTGGGAAATTTGTACCAGTATATGGCAGAAATTAATTCTTATTTTTGCCTATATGCCTACCCCTCCTACAACCCCCCAGGCCTTATATACATGCTATTTTTTTTCTTTCCGAATCATATTTATTCTTTCCCCTCATTACATTCCCCCACCACATTCTCTTTGAATATTTCCTATTTTTACAATCCTTTTAAAGCAAACTCAAACAAGTTTAGTATAGCCCTGAGGCCTGCTGTTGGTGATCGGGCGGTTTCCTGCTCCTGTCCTGTTCCTCTTCTCTTTTGCTTCTTTCCCCGTGGCTTTGGGAGGAGGAGGGCAAAGTGACCTTCTCCTTGGCAGTCACACTACAGACTAGGAAATCCATTCACGCTCTTCACACATCAGTCACATTTTTTCTTTTTTGCCGTGTGCTCTGTGAATGGACTGGTTGATATTATTTAGTGAAAAGAAACATAAACAAATCTCTGACAAAAGTAAATTTTGACCTAAAGGCTTTGCAAAGTTGATTCATCATCTGGATTATCTCTAGACCTAATGTTGGTGAAATAGCATTTCAAAATGTCTCAGAATATCAGACCGAAGTCTCAGTGATTGAGCTGAAGGGCCTGACAGCTTTAGTACTTAGCTTGGAATTTATGTATCCAAAGCTTTAAAACTTAACCCAAGAAAGTTTTTTTAAGTATGACTATTTCCACCTAATTAAAGACTGTCATACATTTATGATTTATTTACAGCTATCCTTCCTATACAGAGTAGAATTATCCAAGTTAAAAGATGAATGATTTTTGTGCATTAACTCAATCAAGGGCATTTCTAAAATAATATCTTTCCCTTCTGGATAAAAAAAGGAACACTCATTATATAAAGTCTAGAAGTCATAGAAAAATATAACATGGATGTGCAAATCTCATGAACCTTAGCACCTGGAAATAATCATGGTGAATATTTTTTTCATTTTTATATGAATAGTTGTATATAAGTTTATATATATATATAAATTATAAAATTGGAGAAATATAGTTATGGACTTTATCTATCAAATAGTACATTGTGAATCATAACCTTGATGTAAATCATTCTTAGAAAATATGGTTTTTATGATTTCTTAGATAGTTCACCTTATGGATTTGAGATAATTTGTTTAAGCTTTTATGCACTGTTGGAAATTCTAGTAGTTTTGTTTCTTTTCTTCTTTTTTTTTTAACTATTTCTGGCCATCTTTTACATGCCTATAATTGTTGTAGTTGTGCAGGTGAGGCAGGAGGATCACTGTAAATGCAAGGCCAGCCTGGGCTATGTAGTTCAAGGCCATGCTGAATTACATAGGGAGACGATGTCTCAAAATGTTTTTTCTTTTTAATTATTATAGACAATGTTTCCATGAAAAAATTATCTATTTAACCTTATAGAAAGTATCACACATTCATAGTCCAGTGATTGAATAGTAAATTATTATTATTATTATTATTAATTATTATTATTTTTTGGAGACAGGGTCTTGCTTTGTAGTTCAGGCTGGCTCTGAGCTCACTATGTAGCCCAGGCAAGCCTCGAACTCAGCAATCCTCCTGTCTCTGCCTCCTGAGTGCTGGGATTACAGGCATGAGCCTCCACGCCCGGCACTGTGGTATGTGGTACTGATTGCTGGTGGGCGTGAGTCACCACACCCAGCATTATTGCATGTGGTTACCAGGGATCAAATTTATGACCTTGCGCTTGTGAGGCAGGTGCCAGAACCACTGAGCTAAATGTCTGGCCCCTGAATAGTAGATTATTTTTCTTACAATCAGTCTTTTAAATTTTTAAAATGAATTCTTTATTGGTACATTTTATACACATCATGATTACATTCAACACTGAGAATTTGTACCAGTATGTAACACAATTTAATTCCCATTTTTCTCATTCCTCTACCCACTCTACAACCATCCACCTCTTATATACATAAGCTTTGTTTCCTTTTTTTTTGCCAGCACATTTTTTCTTTCCTCTCTTTACTTATCTGTATCTTTTCCTTTGAATATTTACTATTTCACAATTCTAAAACTCACATCTTCAGATTTTCATAGCAGAGAAAAGATATGGAATGTACACATCTGTGACCTATTTATTTCACTTAATGAGTATGTCCTCTAGGTAAGTCCATTTGAGTATAAAGCAGTCTTTTAAATTTTTAAATAGTAAATATTCCTATGGCCAGCCTTTCTGATCCCAGCTCTACCTACACTGGTTTTTCTATCCATGCACTAGTTTCTATTATTTTAATTTTAAATCTATTTTTTTTTGTCTTCTTTGAAGTATTTTTTAAAAATCAGAGTAATACATGCCAATTAGTTCTTCGTCATTTCTAGCCCAAATGATGTTTTACACAGCTCACCCCTTTCCCGGTCCTCAGAGATATTCATTTCCTTCTCATTTTGTAGGTTGTTTTACATTCCGTCTTTAAATTCTTCTGATGCCAAATTAGATTTGGCATCAAATCTTAAGATTCCATTCAATTACAGCGAACACAAATTAGTACTAAAGTCTTGACATTATTCATGTGAAATAAAAGTTCAAGGTAAGTTAAAATGAGCTTTTCTCAGGCTGAGTGGTTGGCCAGAATGAGACAATCCATGATTAAGAACCGTTTAATTTTAAAGAGGAATGTATTGAATTAATCCCACCAAAGAGTTTGAAGTATGCTGCTTTTTTTGGTCTGTTTTAATTAATATATTTATTCTACAAGCACTTTTGGAAGATCAACCATATCTCAGACAGTGACAGTGGAGTGATGGGGAAACTCCATCTTGTTGGCAGAGGAGAGAGGTAACAAGGTGAGAGGTCACAAGGTGAGAGGTCACAGGGGGAGTTAGGGGTCAGTCTCAGTTTCTGTAATAACCTACTTGAATAAGAACTGACTGGGCTTCCCTGAGAACTGCATTAATTCCTCTGAGAGCACTGTCTCCATAATTTTATTGCCTTCCACTAGGGCCCTAGTTTGAAAAGTTCCACTTTCAGGCTGGGGATTTAGCTCAGGGTTCTTGCAAGCGCAAGGTCCCGAGTTTGCTCCTTGGCACCACATACCACAATGCTGGGCGTGGTGGCTCACGCCTGTAATCCCAGCTCTCTGGCAGCAGAGGCAGGAGGATTGCTTAATTCAAGGCTTCCCTGGGCTGTGTAGTGAGTTGAACTGCAAAATGAGACCCTGTCTAAAAAAAAAAAAAAAAAAAAAAAAGAGAGAAAGAAAGAAAGAAAGTTCCACTTCCTCAACACTACTGCATCTGTCTTCCAACACATGGACCTTAAGGGATATGCTAGCACTGTACGAGGACGCAGTGGGCTATCATTCAACCTTCAAGAGGAGGGAAATTCTGACACACACACACACACACAGACAAACCTTGAGGACAGTACAAAAATTAAATAAGCCAAACACCTTATGATCCTATTTATATGCCATGCTACAGCAGGCAAATTCATAGAAAGGAGAATGGCAGTTGGCTGGGGCAAAGAGGGGGAGAAGGCAGAGAGGAGTCATTATTTAATAAATACTCATCTTCCATTTTGCATGAGGCGAAAGGTTCTAGAGATGGATGGTGGTAACAGCTGTACAATAATGTGAATGTATTGAATACTCCTGAATTGTACACTTAAAATGTTAGTTAATTTTATGACCAAAAAAACAAAATACTAAGCACCTGTCTCCACATCAGTGTTCACAAACACATAGTCTCCAGGACAAGGTAGGGGCTCAAAATGAAGTACCCAGACAGAGCCACAGGCTTCATTGAAAAGCAGAGAGCCAGCTCATGCTATCATGGAGGCACTTGGTGTTCAGCTCTGAGGCTGTTGCTCCGGGGCAGGAAGGCAGCTTGGAGCAGCAGAGAAGGTCTGGCTCACAACCCAGCATGAGACACACAGAAGACTTAGAGCAAAGGGTCACCAACATGTAGGGCTTTAAACAACGGGCAACACAACAAGTGGCAAAGGCATCCTGTGAATGGAGAGATGAGCCAGTGGAGTAGCCTGGACAGGAAACAGTAATATTGTGGAATTGGTGCCAAACAAAGAGTTTTGAAATCCATACTGGGGAGCTAGGCAAGGTGGACCAGCACTGGTAAATTATTGTCTATGACTTATACAATTATACTCTGACCCCCCAGAGAGTTGCTTAAAGTTGATGCATTCAATAAAGATTATACCAGACTAAGACATGCATTTTGACATGCCCAACCTTTTGTGATTTTGGCAGACGCTATTGTCCAGACAGAGGGGCAGACCTCTTCAGCCAGAGGTGGAAGTGGCTTATGCTGGATGGAAGCTCAGGAGTTCCTGGAGTCCAAGAAGTGTTCTTCTTGTTCACGTCAGCACAGAAAGCAGTAGATCTTCCACCTGGTACCTCCCAGGGGTGTGTGCACACTTAGCAATCAACAGGTCAGTAGTGGGGATTCTGGGGTGAGTGTTATGGCTGACCTTTGCCAGATCTTTCCTAAAAGGCTGTAAAAGTGGGGGAGTGTGTGAATGAAGGCTTATTGTTACATTAATTATTTTTGACCCTTGAGAAATTAATCAGTGTCTTGATGATTGTTTACCTTAGGTCATGTAAGAACCGATCTAGCAGGGCCAGCTCACCCAGCTGTTCACAGATGTTGAAAGGAGAAATTGAAAAAATCTAGAAGGCCAGTGAAGGGTGAAGCTGAGAATATTTTCATAATGAGGTAAAACTAGTCAAAAAAGAACTATTTGGTTTATACCTCAAGTATAGTCTAGTTTATGACCTTTAATTTCTCAGAAAAGAGAGAATTTGAAAAAATAATGCTGCAACTACTGGACTCCTTTGAAAAATGTATCTCTCTTCCTTGATAAAATGAATGTTTCCATTATTTGAAGAAAACAGCTACACAATAAAAGCCTGGATTTTGGGAGGCCTCCTTTTCTTAGCTATGTGCTTGAGCTAGAATTAGTATTATTTTATGAAAATCAAGGGATAAAAATTTGTTTTCAAATTTATTTTTTAATTCCTCTTATAGATTTGTTTATACCAATAACTTCACACTGAATAGGAACAAAAGGCTTGTTGTAGACTCTTCCCAGACTAGCCATGGCGAGAACGTGTTCATTCACTCATTCATTCGACAAATGTCTATGGAAATCTCAGTGTGAGCCAAGGGTCTCAGTTTAACTCTCTGGAAGCGGACTCTGACACCAGGAATGTGGGGCAGATGGTTTATTTGTGCAGCAACCTTACAGTGTGAGGGTGGAGAAAGGGAGAGGGAGAGAGAGCCCATGGAGATCACACTAGTAAGTGGAGTTTGGTCCTGCTATGGACATTCTGGAAACATGTGGAGCCTTTCTGTATTGTTCATGTAGAGGGCTTGGGTGAGGTGGGCCGGGGGAATTTATTCCTTGCCCTCATTGGTGGAGATTTAGTCCTGGAGGGATTCATTTGTTTGTATTTTCTAGCAAACTTCCAGATTTTAAAACAAGCTCTACGTAAGGTGGAATGATGCTACACACTGGCAGGAATATATCCACTGGAGGAAGACTCACAGGTGAAGAAGATTCAGCATGACAGCATCTACCACACCATGTTGTGCTAGGGCTATGGTGGTACATGAAACAAGGAAGATTTTATCCAAAAGATGCTTACGGGTTCATGTTCACTGCAGCACCATGCACTCATAGCATATATATGGCATCAGCTGAAGTTTCCATTCACGGATGAATAGCTAAGGAAAATGGGATATGCACAGTGGAATATTATTCAGCCACAAAAAGAATGAGATCCTGTCAAATGTGCCACCATGGACACAGCTGGAAGACATCAGGTTAAGTGAAGTAAGCCAGACACACAAAGACAAATACTCATGTTCTTATTTGTAATATCTAAAAGAAGTGGATTACACAAAAATAGAGTAGAATAGTGCTTGCTAGAAGTTACAAAGAGCAAAAGGAGGGGAAGAGATAAAGATTAGATAATAACCCTATTTTCATTTATGAGGAGAGTTATGCTTTATTTTTAAATTAATTGATTTTATTGGTACATTTTACATGCACGTCATAATCACAATCAACATTAAGAATTTGTACCAGTATATGACACATATTAATCTTCATTTTTTCCATTCCCCTGCCCACCCTACAACCCCCCACCCTGTACATACATAAATTTTCCTTTTTTTTAACAATCACATTTTTTGCACACATTACATACCCCTACCCCCTTTACCATTTGAATATTTTCTATTTCTATCATACACTCTAGAACTCATTTATATCTTTTGTTTCTCATACCAGAGAAAAGATGAGGTATTTACACACCTATTACCTATTTATTTCACTTATGAGTGTATGTCCTCAAATTACATCCATTTGAATATAAATGACTCAAACATCATTCTTTATGGCAGAGTAACACTACATTTTATATTAAAAAAAACCCTACATCTTCTTTATCCAGTCTCCAGTTGGTGGGCATTTGGGTTGGTTCCAAGATTTATGTGTCACAAATTGAGCTACTATAAACATGGATGCACATATGTTGTTGTGATATGAATCCTTAAATTCTTCCATGTTTATACCTAGCAGGGAAATAACAGAATCAAATGGGACCTTTAATCTTAGCTTCTTGAGTAATCTCCACACTAATCTCCACAGTGGTTTCACCAGTATGCATTCTCAATAACAGTGGATAAGGGTTCCTTTCTCTGCACAGCCTTACCAGAATTTGTTGCTGGTAAATTTCAAAATAGCAGCCATTCTTTGTGGAATGAGATAGAATCTCAAAGTTGTTTTCATCTGCATCTCTTGAATGACTAGCGATGTTGAGCATTTCTCCATATGCTCCTTAGATGCTTTTACTTCTTCCTCTGAAAAGTGTCTGTTCATTTCAAATGCCCATTTTTGACTGGGTCTTTAAATTGGGAGGGGCTGTTTTTTTCAATCTTTTTATATATTCTAGATAGTACCCCTTTGTCTGAGAAACAGCTAGTAAAAGTTTTTTTTCCCCAAATTGTTGGTTGTCTTTTAGCTCTGCAGGGAGTTTATCTTGCTGTACAGAAGCTTTTAATAGGATGACATTCCATTTGTTGATTCCTTCTCATGCTATAGACGTTTTGTTCCTAAAGTCTTGCCCTAATCCACTGTCTCCAAGAGTTCTATCTAATCTGTTTTGCAGAAGGTTTATTGTTTCTGTTTTAATATTTAGGTCTCTAATCCACTTTGATTTTAATTTAGTACATGGTGAAAGAGATAGATCTAGCTTTAGTCTTTGGCAAGTTAAAGTCCAGTTTTTCCAGAACCATTTAATAAAGAGGCTATCTTTCCTCTATTTGGGATATTTGGCTCCTTTATTAAAGATGAAGTAGCTTAATGTATCTAAAGTTAATTCTGGATTTCCTAATCTATTCCACTTATCCTTGGGTCTGTTACTTTGCCAGTATCATGCCGTTTTATCATAGTGGCTTTGTAGGATAGTTTCAAATTGTGGATCATGGTACCCCCTTGCCATATCTTTGTTACCTCAACTGCTTTTGCTATTCTGAAGAGATATACTTTAAACAAAGAAATACATCCACCATGCTGTAACTTTGATAAATAATACACAGAAATCCAGTAAAAGTGCATAATAGGAAGCCTGTCCTCACCTGAAGATTAAGATTATTTCTTGATCTAAACAGAACTGTTAGTGTTTATTTATATGCTATGAAAGGAGTTTTAAACTGGATGTGCTGAACCAAACATGGTGGAGATGCCTGGAATCCTAACACTCTGGGAGGCTGAGGTTGAGGTCAAAAACTGAGCCCATCCTAAGCAATTTAGAAGTTTAGGTCTCCAAATACAAAGGACTGGGGTGTAGTTCAATCCAAACAGCATTAGAAAGCAATCATCAGTGTAAGTAATTCCTATGAATTTTATAGTTGTCTCAATCATTTTAAGAGCTACCCAAGCATATAGACTACCAGGTGAAAAACTAATTCTTTTTTTTCTCTCTTTTTTTAAAGAAATTGATTTTCTTTAAATTTAAATATACAATTTATACATACATTATGATCCCATTCAGCATTGAGGATTTGTACCAGTACATGACACAACTTTTATTTTTTTAAATTTGAATTTTCATTGGCACATTATATATACACATCATGATCACATACAATATTGAGAATTTGTACCAGTGTATGACACAATTTAGTTACCATTTTTCCCATTCCCCCCACCCTACAACCTCCCTGTCCTTATACATAAGCCTTGTTTCACTTTTTTTTATTACCATCATTTTTTTTCTTCCCCTTGTTATTTACCCCTACACCCCATTTCCCTCTGAATATTTTCTAATTTACAATATCTATCATATACATCTAGAGCTCGTTTACATCTTCAGTTTCTCAGACCAAGAAAAGCTATGATATTTACAGATCTGTGACCTATTTATTTCACTTATAAGTATGTCCAAATGGATGCACCTTCAGGACATGGCACATCTTTTGAAAAACTAACTCTTGAACTTTTCAGAGGTGCTGAGCAATATGGCCATATTGCTTTATTTCCTCTGATTTAGCAGTTATGATGGAAGAGTTTACATGTGCATGCATTGAAATAAAAATTTTAATAATTATAAAATAATTTTTATTTTTACAAATAATAATAGAGATTATATATTAGGTATAATAGGTGATAATTTCAGATATCATATATGTAAATACTCTTTCTCTCATTCCAGAGAAAAATTTATTGAAGGGTAATTTCCTTCTAATCTTTTAAATTCACATATATTTAGTAAATTTTTAACAGGCATCCATTTAATATTTAGTTTCCCTTATCAAAAGATCCTAAAAATCTATTGCCTGTAATAAGTTGTAAAATATTGGGATGTAAGGATCATGCACTATACAAGTAAGTGAACCCCATGAATCAATGACCAAGTTCAGTTTCTGGAAAAGTTCTATTCTCTGATGATAATTGATATTTGGATACATACATTTCCAAGGTTTTGGTATGAATATCATAGAGCACTCATAAATGTCAGGATAACGTGTCTGTGTATAAATATATATTTCATGTGTGTATAAATATATATTTCATGTGTGTATAAGTATATGTATGAATATATTTTTATACATATATAAACATATTCCTCATAGTTGAAGTGATAGCAGATATAACCTTTCATTTTATTTTTAGTTAACATCACTTTCTAAGCTTTATAACTTTTGTAATAATTTTAAAGTTAAATCTATTCAATAGTATGCATATATCATAATTTGATTTAGTGTTGAATGCTATTATTGAAATAAGCATGTGCCTATGTAGACATATATACTTGTAGCCAGTTTCATACCAGATATGATTTCCAATTTTTGCTTTTTACCTTTAGTATAGGTAGATTTTTCTATGTTTTTATTTTTTAACCAGAAATTTGAAGAAGCTAAACCTTACTCAAGGCAGCTCATATCTAGTCTCAAGGAGACAACTTCTGAAGACCCCGTATACTTCCCGATGGCTTGGATTCCTTAGCGGAGAATTTGTTTTTGTTTTCTAAACAAAATGCTAAAGTGTTTTGTTTAAACAAAAACCTGTTCGTGTGTGTGTGTGTGTGTGAGTGTGTGTGCGTGCATGTGGTCAAAACAGAGTATGTTTACAACTCCAAAAATGATTTTCTCTTTTTCTTTCATAAAATACAGTAACAATCTGTTGAACCTCCCTTGTAGAAGCTTGTAAACTTGGTTTCTTTGAGGGCAGCTTCTCCTACGCTCAGATCAGAAGCAGGAGGAAGAGAGGAGGCCTTGAACTACTGTGCTCTTCCCCATTTATTTACCTAACTCTACCAGGTTGACCATTGGACCTGATAATCTGATGAGGCAGAGGGTTGATCAATGCAAGTTAAGCAAGTTACTTGCTTTAGGAGGGAAAAAAAGTAAAATAAAAGCAATCTTCTTATTTCATTTCAACCACTCAATTGACCCAATGAAATTCTCACCCTCTTCCTTTCACTCTGTGTTTGTGTGGTGTTGATGGCCAGTTGGGGAGGCTGGGACAGAGAGATGAGGAAGACAAAAGAGCAAGATAACACTTGAAATTTGGCCAACAGTAGGGTCAGAGGCCAGAAAAGCAAACCAAGATCAAGGGACACAGATAAAGGGGGACAAAGCCCAAGCAAATATTCAGTCACCAGGGAAGCAGCGGGGGCTGCTACTAGGGCAGGTGGGCACATGGCCACCCAGCTCCTGCACTCTCCCTCTTTCAAGATAGTGAGAACTGGTCCTTCCTGTGGCTGCCTGGGGACCCTTAGGTGCTGACAACTGCATGCAGCTGGCAGGTGGAAATGGAGCCATTGAAATTCAAATGTTCAGCAAAGGCAGCACCATAGCATTGCTCTGGAGTACAAGGAACGTCATTGCTTTTTTTTTTTTTTCCTGTTATTGCTTTTTATCTAGACTAAAATGTGTTTTAAGAACATATGGATCTTCCCTTCCTTCCCTCTTTCCTTTCTTCCTTTCTTAGCAGTACTAGGGATCGAACTCAGCTCCTTGTGTTTCCAAGGCAGGCACAGTACTACTTGAGTTAAATCTCTGGCCCAACATTTGGATTTTTCTGCAGAGAAGGTTAGAAGGTGCAGGGAGGCTGGGAAAAGAGCTCTTCATTGGGAAGAGGCCATTGATCTATGCTCAACCAAATCTAAGAGGAACCAGCAAAAGAACAAGAAGAATAAAATTAATTTAAGATTCAAATTTGCCATGTGCTTTTTTTTTTTTTTTTTGAGACAGGGTCTCGCTTTGTAGTTCAGGCTGGCCCTGAGCTCACTATGTAGCCCAGGCAAGCCTCAAACTCAGCAATACTCCTGCCTCTGCCTCCTGAGTGCTGGGACTATAGGCGTGAGCCACCACACCCGGCACTGTGGTATGTGGTATTGACTATTGGTGGGTGTGAGTCTCCACGCCCAGCATTGCATGTGGTCACTGGGATAGAATTCGGGACCTTGGCCTTCAAGGCAGGCGCCAGAACCACTGAGCTAAATCTCTGGCCCCTGACACGTGCTTTTTAATACCAAGTTTAGTGTCAGTCTCTAAAAAAACTTTGCAGAAATACTTTGATTTCTTTGGGAGACAATCTTAGGAAACATGGAAGCATAGTGGAAAACTGAGGTGCTGAAAGTTTGAAACATTGAGTAGATTATCACTGTAGGCAACAAGGCTCAGAGTCCCCAGGGATCTCCAACAGACCGTGCAGAGCAGACTCCAGACTCATTCCACTCAAGGGCAAAAACACCTAACACATGTACCTATCAATGTTTTGAATAGTATGTGGAGGGATTTTCCCAGGAGCTATTACCTCCCTGGAAAGACCTCATTCTGGCTGAGTGGGCTCCAGTGGCCAGAAAAAGCCCAAAGGCGAAGAGTACAGGTGGCAGGAACCATTCTAGTTAGTGTGGAAGACAGAGATGGGGGCAGATAGTCGAATGTGTGGTATGAAGACAGGTGTGTATGCTCAGTATTCAGGATTCAGCCGTAAAAACCCTCCTTATTTCTCCCTTACCATCATCATCTTATTGATCAAAAGGATCTGAACACTCATTGTCTGCAATCTGGCCTCCAGCCCTTCCATCTATTTTGGTGGTTTTTGTAAACTTTAGGATTGTATCTTGAAGAGTGAAAGTTTGTTTTTTATATCAATCACTCCTTTGTGCAAATCTTGGATTATAAACAGTGTAATAAGAATTACAGCAACTTCACAGACAGTGAAAATCTGGATAAAGCCATCAAGCAACAAGAAAACCTCAGTGGGCATCCGTGGAACCCACAAATATCCATTTGTCAGGTTTATAATTTGTGGGAGATTGCTGTCTTATGACAATTTTTGATTTATGTTTCACATAAATCACATCCATTATCTCAATTTGTAACATTTCTTTTGAACTTACCCAAGGGCATGTTCTTCCAGAAGCTTAATTATGTGGAGTTAGTTGTTTGACAACACTTTTGACAAATGGTTATTGAGAGAATAGGACCTGAATTTGACAGGCAGTAGGACATAGCAGGATTCCCAGATAGGTGTGTCTGGGATGGGACTCAGGGTGAGAGAGAAGCCTCCCACAAATTTCTCCAGAAAAGCCATGTGTTGATTAGCACACGGACTGAGAAATGCAGTCCTGACTTCATGTTCTTTTTCCTATACAATTAAAAAATCTTGTATTGAAGTACAGTAATTTTATAGGTTTATGAAATACAGTGTGACATTTCAATACATGCTCAGAATGGGAAATAATCAGGCATATTTATCACTTTAGACATATCATTTATTTTTGTGTGGAATGTTCAAAATCCTTCTACTAGCTATTTTGAAATATTCAATGAATTTTTTGTCAGTGATAGTTATTATGGAAGAATAAAGGAAGAATTATTCTTCCTTTCCAATGGCTCCTCTGTTCCTACTAACATTCATCTTTCCTTTTCTTCCTCCCCCAACATTTCCCAGACTGTAGCAATACCTGTTCTAAACTCTAAGAAGTCCTGAATTTGATTCCATAGAATATGTTCCCAACAAGAAGAGGAAGAGAAGATTGTCATTTAGCAGATGCTTGTTGAGTATTTGTTGTATGCTAAAACTGATTTTTCTGGCCTTAGAATGGTAGGCACTCTTGAATATTCTTTTCTTAATTGAATTTTTTATTGGTACATTTTATATACACATCATGATCACACTCAATATTGAGAATTTGTACCAGTGTATAACACGAGTTAATTCTTATTTTTACTCATGATCCTATCCACCCTACAATCCTGAATATTCTTGAACAAGGGCACAAGGTGCTTCTGTTTAACTTTAGAAAAATTAGAATAGGTATGTTGAAAGTGTACCAATTCATTTAAAATTAATAATAAACCATTAATGTTAACATAAAATGTACCTTTATGGAAAATAACTATGGTTTTCCTAAAAAAAAAAAACAAACAGTGAGAAGTGGGGAATTGCTGTATTTTTTGTAGATTTCTTAATGTCTGGCTTGACAAAAGATCGATGGATTTTCATATTTGCTTCTGCATTCAATTTGATGTAATGTATGGTTGAAGTATGTGAGAAATATCTGGTCTCACACAGACCGATGTTTGGGAGAGGAACAATACTTTGTCAGGCTCCCACATAATTGTGGATCTATTCCTTCAATGTGGCACTCATTTTAACAAAAAGTAACTCTCTCCCTCCTTTCATTCACTCTCTCATTTTAACCACTTTAAAACAAATGCTCACAGTGCTATACAGTATCCCACTACTCACTTCCAGAATGCTTGTCATCTGGCCAAATCGACACTCTGTGCTCACTAACCCCCTGCTCCCACCCTCAGCCCTGGCAATCACCATCCTACTTTCTATGAATTCAACCTACCCTGAGTACTTCATGTAAGTGACATTCTGCGATATTTGTCATCTTGTCATTAGCCTTATTTTACTTCCTCTAATGTCATCAGGGTTTTCCCAAGCTGTAGTATGCGTCAGGATTTCCTTCTGTTATGTGGATGTGCTGCACTTTATCTATTC
>PVIC010042090.1:0-15949 GCA_004025085.1 Thryonomys swinderianus | reverse complement strand
CTGGCCCTCAGCTCACTATGTAGCCCAGGCAAGCCTTGAACTCAGCAATCCTCCTGTCTGCCTCCCAAGTGCTGGGATTACAGGTGTGAACCACCACTCCCGGCACTGTGGTATGTGATATTGATTGCTGGTGGGCGTGAGCCACCATGCCCAGCATTGTTGTAAGTGGTTACCGGGATCAAACATAGGACCTTGCACTTGTGAGGCAGGCGCCGGAACCACTGAACTAAATCTCTGGCCCCAACATGTAATCTTTTGAGGTGAAGTATTAGCTGTTAATTTGTTTGGTTAGTTGGTTTTTACTCTACAAAATTCTCTAGAGATTCATCTATGATTTTTGTGTAAATCAGTGGATCTCTCTATTTAATTGCTGAGTTATAGTCTGTGGTGTCAATGTAGCTCAGTTTGTTTGTTTACCCACTGAAGTCTTATAGTTGCCTAAACAAATAAACATAAGTCTGGGGTTAAAAAAAACATAAATTTATTCTTACAGTTCTCAGAGACCCAAAGTATGAAATACATCAGGGCCCCAGTCCTGGATTCTCCCTATAAGGGAGAATCCATTCTTTGCTTTTCCAGTTTTGCCATCTTTTTGAGTTTGTAACCACATCATTCTTTCAGCCTCTGTCTTCACATCATCTTCTGTTCTCTGTTAAATGTTCCTTGTGTATCACATGTAAGGACACTTGTATTTGCCTTAAATGTACACTTGGATAATCTAAGGTATTTTTTTCATCTTAAGATCCTTACTTAAATCGTATGCAGAGACTCCTGTCCAAATAAGGTAATATTCATAGTCTCTAGAACATAGGATATGAACATTTCTTCTTGGAGTTCATGATTGAACTTCCTACATTCCTTTAAATATTCACGTGCACTTTGTTGTTTGAAGATAAATCTTTCATTGCAATAAATGCCATGGTTGCAGTTGCTAGGTTGAATAGTTACTACATGTTTATTTTTTCTAGAAAAATGGTAGATTATTTTGTGGAGTTTTTGTATCATTTTAAATTCTACCAGTGATGTATGAGCAATCCATTTTGTCTGTCTCCTAAGCAACCTTTGCTGGTATCTCTTATTTTTCATTTTAAACGTTACGGGTGTGTGTGTGTGGTGATGTGATTTTAACTTACAACTACCTATTTATGGTTAATGATGCTAAATGTTTTTATCATCTATATGTTTTTGGTGAACTATCCCTCTCATGTCTGTGGCCTACTTTCTTTTGGTAAATTACTACATGTTTTAATACATAATACATTTCTGATGGGGAGTTCATACATAAACATATAACATCTTAGTCCTTTTTGAATCTTAGTCATTTTCTAATTAGTTTGTATACTTTTTCTCTGTTTATCTTTAAGAGTTCTTTATTCAGCTGAGACACTAGTCCTTTGTCAGATATTCTCTCTCACTCTGCATCTTGTGTTTCCACCCAGTTAACCTATGTTTTGCAAAGCAAGACATTGTAATTTTTTTTTTTTTGAGACAGGGTCTCACTTTGTAGTTCAGGCTGACCCCGAGCTTACTATGTAGCCCAGGCAAGTCTCGAACTCAGCATTCCTCCTGCCTCTGCCTCCTGAGTGCTGGGATTACAGGCGTGAGCCACCACACCCGGCACTGTGGTATGTGGTATTGATGGCTGGTGGGCGTGGGTCTCCATGCCCAGCACTGTATGTGGTTACCGGGGATCAAACTCAGGACCTTGCGCTTGCGAGGCGGGTGCCAGAACCACTGAGCTAAATCTCCAGCCCACATGAATCATGTTTTTGATGCAAGCCTAAGAATTCCTTGCCCCGCGCTCAATTTTCCCCAATGATATTTTTATTCTTATAATTTCACAATTTACTGAAAATCTGTAACTTATTGTGAAGTAATTTTTTTTGAGACAGGGTCTCACTTTGTAGTTCAGGCTGGCTCTGAGCTCACTATGTAGCCCAGGCAAGCCTCGAACTCAGCAATCCTCCTGCCTCTGCCTCCCGAGTGCTGGGATGACAGGCGTGAGCCACCGCGCCCGGGTGTGAAGTAATTTTTATATGAGATTGTTATTCTTTTGCTTTTACAGGGCATGAGATGATAATTTCTGTTTAGAATTGTCCATTGTACTGTTTGCAGAAAATCAGTTCATTTTTTCCCCTCTATTTTTCTGTTTTCAATTTTAGGTTCTGCTCTTATCTTTTATATTTTTTCCTTCTGCTTGCAGTGTATTTATTTTTCTCTTTTTCTAAGTTATTGAGAAGGAACCTACATTATTGATTTGACACTTTCCCTCCTTTCTAATGTATATAATTATATTGTATGTTAATTTCCTGCCAGGTAGTACTACCAAAACAATTCCAAAAATTGAATAATTCTTGGGCAAGGATAAAAACTATTAAACATAAATAAGTCATAAGAGGACTACATAATCTTTATAAAATTAATGATAAACCTTATTGAAAGCTGAAAAATCTGAATAAATGGTTAGAAAAACTGTTCACTAACAGTATTACCCATCATAAGATGAGTAATCATTGTAAAGATAACTCCCCCAAATCAGCTGTAATCATTGCAGTATGATTAAAATATTATATCGCCTAAAACAGTAACAAGTAATGTCATAGATGTAATTTCATTTTTATGAGATTAACACAAAATTAAAAATATTTATAATCACAAATGTGAGAAAATGACCACAAATGTTATAGATGTTAGCATAAGTAACTATAATGACTGTAGTAGTAGTAGTAGTAACAATTAATTACTTTTCTAGTTATTCAATTTTGCAATATCTAGAAAAGTAGGAGATACTTGTATATACTTTTTCTGAAACTCATATATCCACAACGAAAATTGGGAATTAATATTCATTAATATATTGTTAATAATAATGAAAATCTAATTGTCAAAAAGAGAATAGGTGAATAAATTTGAGAATATTCACTCCATGGCTACATAGAACAACTGAAATAATGAACTAGAACTACATAAATATCAGGAATAAAACCACAAAATGTTAAATATGAAAACATTATGGAATATCATTAATATAAACATAAAAGTTACAAGTATGTGTGGAAATGATAGACATCAAATTCTGGGTACAGTGTATATCTCAGGAGAAAGGAAGGCAGTTAAGTTTAGAAAGGATTTTCTATGTGATGTTCTTTTTTAAAAAAACTCTACCTTATTTTCTTAAACATTGTAATGGGTCACAGTTTTCCCATCATAAATAAACTAATAGAGGAAAAGTTCAACCAGCAATCATCATATTTATTGAAGTCTTTATAAATTATCACCAATAAACAAATTTAATAGTGGTATAGAGACAAATCAAGGTAAAAAGGATAGACAGTGCCAAGGTTTTATGATAAATGTTCAGTGGAGGTTTGTGACTCAAGGAAAAGAATGTTTGAGCTGTGAGGAGCAGTAATTGTAAGGCTTAAAGAGAGAACAGCATTTGACACATTCCAGAGGCAAAGCAGGAGACCAGTGGAGGTGTAAGTAAAGTAAGGAGAGGAGAAGCAGTAGAAAATAAGAGCAGACAAGAGTGGAAGGAGTTTAAATCAGGTGGGACCTAAAAGACTTAATCTGATTTATATTTTAAAAGCATCATGTTAGTTCTACATGTCTGCTAGCCATTCTTCCTTTATAATCTTGAGAAAATAATGAAATAATAATAATGTGCTAATAAATACCAACTGTGCTGTTTTAAAAGTATTCATGTATCTACTTCTTACTACAACACAATGAACTAGGATCACAATTATCTCCCATGTTACTGAAAAAACGTGAGATACAGGGCTGGAGATTTAGCTTAGTGGTTCTGGCACCTGCCTAGCAAGCTCAGGGTCCCTGGTTTGATACCTGGTAACATACAACAATACTGGGTGTGGTGGCTCACGCTTGCCAGCAATCAGTGCCACTTGCCACACTGCTGGGCATGGTGGCTCACACCTGTAATCCCAGCACTCGGGAAGCAGAGGCAGGAGGATTGCTGAGTTCAAGGCTTGCCTGGGCTCCACAGTGAGCTCAGGACCAGATTGAACTACAAAATGAGACCTTGTCTTAAAAAAAAAAAAAGTGAGATACAAATAGGTGGGTGCATGGTGCTTCAGGTGGCACACATGGCTAAATGACAACAGCTTCAATTCAAATCCAGGTAATCTGTAAGATACTGCCTCAAAATGAAAAATAAAAAGTAATGGAGCTATAGCTCAATGGCAGAGCTTCCCTGGGCTCAGTCTCTTATACTGCAAAACACACAAAAAATAAACCCAGGCATTCTGATTTCTTTGCTTCCCCTCTTTTATAATTTGAATCTTTATTGGAGCATTATATATACACATCAGGATCACACACAATATTGAGAATTTGTACCAGTATATGACACAATTTAATTCTCATTTTTTCCCATTCCCCTTAATTAACAAAAATATTATACTGTCTCTTGTATTTCTAGATAATATCATGAGGGGTATACATATGGATTTTGATAGGCATGTGTATGTTTTTAAAGTATAAAAAATTGATAGGTGGTAGAAAAATTACAGGTCAGTGAGTGGTACTGGCACAGCTCTTCCAGGGTAGAGTGCCTGATACCTGGAAACCATCAACCTGAAGCCCCACAAGAATGGTACAGAGAGAACGCAAGAGCATTGGGGAACAGACGGAGAAGAGTAATAAGATAAGATCCATTGTTACGGAAGAATTGGTTTGATCACGCCTCACAAAGGCACTCTACTGAGAAAATTGGCCGTATGCCTATCCTGGCAAGAATCCAGGCTCTGAGAAGACAACTCAGCTTCTTACGGAGAAACAGAGTCCCAGACCTGAAATAGGAGAGGACTGTACAACTAGAGACAGTTGCAAAATCACCAGTTTGCCTCTGAAGGTCTGCTCTGGAGAAAAATTGTTACCCTGAGAGAAAGAAGGGAAGAGGTGAACAGCCACAATGGTCTGCTGGGTTAACTAATCAGTAGACTTTATGTTGTGAAGTAGAGGACAGGTCCAGCCAAATTTGGGCTCTATATCCACCCAGGACCTTGACCAAAGAAGGCTGGAGAAACTCACTGCACTTTGCAACCAGATACAGGGGCACAAGGGTCTTCAGCTGCTGTCAGGAAAGGAATACACACCCTGTCATTGAAACAGCAGACATGCAAAAAAGCAGCTGAGAGAACTATATGGGCAGAATCACAGGCAATTTGGGGCAAGAGACAAAAGGAATGAAAGAGACATTGAGGAAAGGCTCCAGATCACAATCTCAAAAGTTAGAAAATTGAAGACCAAGGGGAGAGCTAAAAGAGACACTGTAGTGAGAACCCTGTGGAGTACTGCATTTGGTGAACTGGTGGGATCAGCACCTCTTCCTAGAACCTGGACTAGCTGAGGGAGACAGGTGGCTCACACCTGCAAGTAGAACTGTGCAGAGTTCAAACTTTCAGGAGCCCTGGGAGCTAAATTATGGCCTTATAGCCAGAAACCAGTTTGAATCTCAGTAGACCTCAGCAGATGCACTGAAATTATGTGACTTGGATTTACAAGCTGTTGCCCACATTGTCTACCAGTGACACAGAAATGCACTTTGAAAGGGACTCCCTGTTTTGTTTTATTGTGTTTTGTTTTCCTCCTTTTTTCTCTTTCTTTTTTACTCTCTCCTCCTATCTTCTTCATTTCTCTCCTTTCTTGTCCATGCTATTGTCCTACTTTTTCTGTTTTCTTTTCTTTTTCCTTTGGTTCTTCTTATTCTTATGAGGGTGGATACAATTTCTAGTTGCCCTAACAAGCTGTTAGTTTGTTCTGTTTTGTATTTGTTCCTTCCTATCTTTCTTTTCCCCCAATCTTGGCCAGTTTTCTAGGGTTCCATGGTCTTTTAGAGTCCTCTGGCTGTATTTCTGACCTCTCTCTCCTTTTATCTCTCTATCCTTCCCAACTTCTTCCATCTTCTCCACAGAGAGTGATCCTGCTATATTGAAGGGCTTGTATATATGGTAAACATGTTTCTGGTTCATCATTAATTTTGATATGTGGCCTTGGTTCTAGTTGATGAACTTAAAAGTATCAGAATTGTGTCTATCACAGATTGTCATTCTCTGGACTGTTTGATGCAATTGTTGATAGTGACTGTAAATGTGATTGTTCTGTTCAAGTGCCTTTCCTGGTGTTCCAGAACTGAGATTGCTCAAGGCCCATTACAGAGTTAAGGCCCAAGGCCCAACTATATATGGAGGATAATCCAAGAAGTAACCATTCCCTAAGGGTTCAAAATATTATCTAGACAGATATTGCAATAAGCATTTTACAGGCAGCAGCCTAGAAATTAACCAAAAACATCAACAATGGTAAAAGAAATGAGAAGAAATTTAAATAAGATATAGACTCAGAATTGCAGATCACCAAAGGGAAATTAAGGAGAGTAATGAGATGGAACAACCTGAACCTCAATCATCCGGATCCCTGAACTGGCAAGAAAAGAGATCTGGAAAAAAATGAAGTCAGAAATAATTTCTTAGATAAAGAACAGAGATGGTGCCTATAGAAAGATGTGATTAATAATTCTATAGAACTCAGGAACATGTTGGAATCTCAGTATATGAAAGTAATAGAATCTGTTCAATAGATTCAAACAGATTTCAAGATTAAAAACTCCACTGAAACTACTCAGCTGAATAAGCCAATGTGAGGACAGAGTATCAGACATAGAAGACAATATTGTAGTTATCAACCAGGTAAGGAAAGATTTCTTAAACATATAAAGGAAATATGAGAAATCAGTCCACTTGCTGCTAATTCAAAGAAGAATAATTCAAAGAAGAATGCCTCTCAATGAAGAATAATTCAAAGAAGAATAACACAAGACTTCAGAGTCAATGAAGAAAGAGGACATAGTGAAAATGACTTTTAAAAATTAACAGAAGTAATGGCAGAAAACTTTCCAAGCCAGGGGTAGGGAGGAGTGTTCAACTACAGATATGTGAAGCATATATGACTCCAACTAGCTGTGATAAAAATTCTACACATAGTTATATAATAGTCAAGATTCCAGAAACCCAACAGAATGATGAAATATTAAAAGCAGTTAGAGGAAGGAAACAAATCACATACAAAGGAAAGCCCATCAGACTTCTAACAGACTTTTTTTTTTTTTTTGAGACAGGATCTCACTTTGTAGTTCAGGCTGGCCCTGAGCTTACTGTGTAGCCCAGGTAAGCCTCAAACTCAGCAATCCTCCTGTCTCTGCCTCCCGAGTGCTGGGATTACAGGCGTGAGCCACCACACCCCAAACTCAGCAATCCTCCTGTCTCTGCCTCCGAGTGCTGGGATTACAGGCATGAGCCACCACACCCAGCACTGTGGTATGTGGTGTTGATTGCTGGTGGGAGTGAGCATTGTATGTCGTTACTGGGATGTAACTCAGGGCCTTGTGCTTGCGAGGCAGGTGCCAGAACCATTGAGCTAAATCTCCGGCCCATAACAGACTTTTTAAACAAACTCTCAGGTAAAGGAGAGCCTGGAGCAAAGTGTTTCAGGATCTAAAAGAAAACAACTTCAAACCTAGATTGGTGTATCCTACAGAACTATCTTTCAAAATTGAGAGGGAAATATAATACTTCCAAGACAAAGAATCCTGAGAAAGTTCAGGAATACCAAACCAGCACTCCAAAATATTCTAACCAATGATCTATATAAAAATAATGAGGTCACAACTCCTTTAGGCCCAACAGAGTGAAATCATTAGACAAGGAAAGAAATTAAATGAAAAGGGGGGAAAATAGAAATAAAAGAACCAACAACAGGAAAATATCATGACAAGGACAAGTCAATATATATTACTTATAACTATTAATGTTAATGGCCTGAATTCACCAATCAAATGAAATAGACTGGCAGAATGGTTAAGAAGCAAAATCCAACAATAAACTATGTTGAAGAAACACAGTTAATTCAAAAAGAAATTCATAGATTGAAAGTAAAAAGATGGAAAACAATTCTCCATGCAGCAGGAACCCACAAAAAGGCAGGAGTGACTATCATATTTGAAGACAAAGATTTCAAACCAAAATAATTCAGAGAGACAAAGAAGTAACTATATCCTTATAAAAGGAAAAATTCAAGCAGAGGTGATAACCATAAATATGTATACACCAAATGCACCCAACTCTATAAAACAATTTTAAGGAACATGAGAAACTAAATAAACACTAATACAACAGGAGTGGGATAACCTCAATACCCCACTGTTACAAATAGACCGATCTGCTAGACAAAAAATAACAAAAAAGTACTAGAAATGAACCATACTTTCAAGCAAATTGACTTCATAAATGTTTACAGAGTGTTTCACCCCACAAAAGCAGAATACACGTTCTTGTAAGTGCCACATAGGTCATTCTCCAAAATATACCACATGCTAGTTCATACCATGTTTAAAATGCAAAGGAATTGAAGTTCTGTACATTGTCAAACCACAGTACAATGAAATTGGAGATCAACAGCAGAAGAAGCTACAAAAACTTCACCAACACATGGAAATTGAATATCACCCTCCTGAAAAAGCAATGGGTCATAGAAGAAATTAGACAGTTTCCACAATTTAATGATCATGCCAGTTCAACAAAGAGAAATTTATGGGACGTAAAGCACTTCTACAACTCATAGCAGTGAATGCCCATTCTAGGAAAACTGAGAGAGCTCAGATAACCTAATGCTCAGATAACCTCAAGCTCCTAAAAAAGGAACAGCAAGGCAAACTCAAAGCTTGCACAAGGGAAGAAATTATAAGGATCAGAGGGTAAATCATTGCAATGGAGACTCAGAAAAGATACCAAAAAACCAACAAAACAAAAAGTTGGTCCTTCAAAAGAATAAATAAAGTAGACAGATCCTTAGCCAACCTTATCAAAAAAGGAAAGAAAAAACTCACATCCATGCAATTAGAAATGAAAAGGGTGAAATCACAACAAATTCAGCAAAAATTCACAGCGTACTCATTATCTATTTTGAGAATCTGTATTGCAATGAGAGGGAAAATAATAAATGAACAGATTTCTAGACACATGAATTACCAAAATTGAATGAAGAAGATATAAAAATTCTAAATACTCCAATGTCAATAGGTGAAATTGAAAATCTAATTAAAAACTTACAAAGAAGTGTCCTGGTCTTCATGGCTTCAATGATGAATTATATAAGACATACAGGGAGGAACTAATGCCACTACTTCTCAGACTTCTTAATGAAATTGAACAGAGACCAATATTTCCAAATTCATTCCTTTAAATAACCATTACTTTGGTTCCAAAAGCCTATGAAGATCCAAATGAAAAAAGAACTATAGACCAATTTCCTGAGGCACATTGATGTAAAAGTCCTCAGTAAGAGAGTGGAAAACAATACAGAGATTCATCCAGAAGATCATACACCTGATCAAGTTGAATTCATCCCAGGGATGCAAGTATGGTTCAACATTTGTAAATCAAGTAATGTGTCACATTATATTAACAGAGTCAAGGACCAAAACCACATGATCATCTCAATAGGTACAGAAAAAGCATTCAACAAAATCCAACACTCATTCTTGATAAAAAAAAAAAACCTTATAGAAAATCAGAATAGATGGTCTTTAATCTCACCCTGAGGAAAAGCCATCTATGACAAACTAACAACCAACATCGTACTCAATAATCAAAAACTGAAATATTTAATGCTAATATCAGGAGCAAGATAAGGATGTCCACCTTTACCACTCCTGTTCAATATAGTTTTGGAAACACTAGCTGTACAAATTAGACAACAGAAGTAAAAGACATAAGGATAGGAAAAGTCAAACTGTCATTATTTGTTAATGACATGATATGCTTTATAGAAGACTCCAAACACCACCAAAAGAGTGGTAGACTTACTTGCCAGATTCAGTAGTACATCTGAATACAAGATCATCACTCAAAAGTCAATAATCTTCTTGTACACAAATAAGAGACTCACAAAAAAATTGGGGAAACAATTCCTCTCATAATAACATCCCCCAAAATGAAATACCTAGGAATTCATCTAATGAAAGAAGTAAAAGACCTCTCTCTACTTTGAAAACTGCAGCACTCTGAAAATGGCGATCAAAGAAGGTATGAAAAAATGGAAAGAAATCCCTTGCTCTTGAGTAGGAAGAACCAATATCATCAAAATGGCTATCCTTCCAAAACAGCTATATAGATACAGTTCAATCTCAATTTAAATCCCAACATCATATTTCACAGAACTAGAAAAAATAATCCAAAAATTCATCTGGATTCAGAAGAGACCTAGAATAACAAAAGCAATTCTAGACAACAAAAACATAGCAAGGATATCACAATCCTCAGTTTGAAACTATACTACAAAACTGCTGTGCTGAAAACAGCATGGAACTGGCAAAGAAATAGACCCAAAGATCAATTGAAGAGAATACAAAATGCAGAGAAAACTCCAAACATACTAAGCCACCCTAACTTTGACAAAGGAGCCAAGCACCCTCAACAGAGGAAAGATAGCCTCTTTAATAAACGGTGCTGGAAAAACTAGATTTCAACCTGCCAAAGATTAAAACTCGACCTATATCTTTTACCATGGACTAAACTGAAATCAAACTGAATTAAAGATCTAAATATTATGACAGAAACACTAAACCTGCTGGAAAATAGGTTAGGTAGAACTATTGGAGACACTGACTTAGGGAAAGATATTATGAACAAAACCTCAGCACAGGAACTAGCAGACAGAATCAATAACTGGAATCTCATTAAATAGCTTCTGCATAGCTAGAAAAACCACCAACAGAACAAAAAGATGACCTACAATGCAGGAAAAATTTTACCAGCTATTTGTCAGACAAAAGTCTACTATCTAGAATACATAAAGAACTTAAAAACCATCCCCTCCCCCAATTTGAAGACCCAATCTGAAGTGTCTGTTCACTCATCTGAAGTAAACAGACATTTTTTTAGGTAAAGAAGTAAAAGCAGCAAAGAAACATATGAAAAAATATTCAACACCACTGGTCTTTTGAAAGATGCAAATAAAATCAACACCCAGATTCTATCTCACTCCTGAAACAATGGCTGCTATCAAGACATCAATGAAAAACAAATGCTAGCATGGCTGTGGGGAGAAAGGAACTCATCTCCACTATTGGTGGGGATGTAGACTATGAAAATCAATGTGGAGATTCCTTTAAAAATTTAGGATTACAGATCCCCTTTGATCCTGCTATTTCCTTACTAGATATATTTCCAAAAGAATTAAAAGCATCATACAACAGTGACATGTGCACACCTATGTTTATGGCAGCACAATTTGTAATAGCTAAATCTTGGAAACAGCCCAAATGTCCATCAACTGGAGGGTGTATAAAGAAGATGTGATTTCTTTATGAAGTGGAGTATTACATAGCCATAAAGTAATAAATTAGAGACATTTATAGCTAAATGGTTACACCTTGAGGACATACTCACAAGTGAAGTAAGTAGGACACACACATAAACACCATATAATTTCACTAATGTTAGAAACTGAAAGTGTAAATGAGATCCAAAATGTATAATAGGTATTGTGAAATAGGACAAAAATCTTCAAAAGGGAAGGGAAACTTAAGAGGGGTGGGAGGGGAAAGCAAAGAAGGAAAGAAAAAATTTGAAGGTAAAAAAGTAAAAAATGGAAACAAAGCTATGTATATGAGGGACTGAGAGGCTCAAAAGAAGATAAGAAAATGGGAAAAAATAAGTATCCATATACATTATGTACAGATACAAATTCTCAATGAATGTGATCATAATGTATACCTAAGATGTATCAGTAAACTCAATATTTTAAAATATCTTTCTACTATATAAACCAGTAAGATAATGGAAAGGGTGGAGTTGTAATAGTGATAAAGTCTTTAACTGGTTTTAGAGACAGAGGGTAGAACTTAATGGCAGATTATTGATGTGAGTGGAAAAATGGCTTCCAAAAGATATAGGTGGAGAGAATTTTGTGCAGAATGAATAACTTTGCAAAATTATTTTATTTGAAAACTTAACGGTTAAGATTATGAAAGTGGCAACATTTAGGCTTGGTGACATTGATTATTGCTGAACAAAATTAATTTTGAATAAGATTGGCTATTACAAAGAAGTAAATGACTACAACTTTTTTTCATGCAATCTCAGGGAAGATTGATCTGCTGACATCCCACAATATGTCCTGAAAGTGTGGACCTTAGCTGAAATGTGTTTCAAAGACCAGTTGTGGTGATTTAGAATACGTTTTTTTGTTTCTTTGTTTTTCTTGTTCATATTTAAACTGAGTCATCCAATTTGAGACTACTGAGTCACATTTTCCACCTTTCATTCCCCTCAAGAGGGAGTAGTCAGGAGAAACACAAGTGATGAACATTAGTGGCAGAGTGTATGGTTACAAAAATCAATAAACCACAGGATGCTTCAGATTCTTAAACAGTTAAAAAAAAAAAGGTGAGGCTGCTACATGGAATCCACAAAAAGAGTGACTGTCTAAAGTTGGCACTCAGAATGCAAGCACCTAACCCATAATTAAAGGTTTTCTATCCTATTATAACTCCTTTTACACGGATATCTATCCTGAAAAAAATGACCTTGATCATATATGAATGTTTTACAAAATTTAATATTTTAGCAAATGATATAGTTCAACTTAAAAATAAACAAATACTGTCTAGTACTTAAAATGTAATTGCAGGCAGTATTTAATAGTCTTTTATACAGATTGAAGAAAGCCTCCAGCCTACATTTTAAGACTAAGTTCATTTCAATCTTTCCAATCTCTTGTGATGACGTATATTATCACACCTCAAAAAGAGCTGTTTGGAATTTGTATTTTGAATTTTTACTTTTCTCATAGCCTAATTTTTTGAGTTCCTTTTTACTATCTTCCATATTTTGTTGTATAAAAGTAATAAACATCCCATGTTTATAGCCACTCAGTTTGTGATAATTAAATCTTGGAAACAACCCAAATGCCCATCAACTCTAGACTGGATAAAGAAGATGTGGGGCTTTTAAAAATAAAATGGAGTATTACTCTGTCATAAAGAATGATGAGTTTGGGTCATTTATACTCAAATGGATGTACCTTAAGAACATACTCAAAGCGAAATAAATAGGTTACAGATGTGTAATTATTGTATCTTTTCTCTGGTATGAGAACTGAAGTTGTAAATGTTCTAGAATGCATGATCGATATTGTAAAATAGTAAATATTCAAAGGAAAATGGGGTTTAGGAGGAGTAAATAATGAGGGGAAAGAAAAAAATTGATGGTAAAAAACGGAACCCTAACTTGTGTATATAGGGACAGAGGGCTGTAGAGTGGGTAGGGAAAGGGGATAAATGAGAGTTAAGTTATGTCATATACTGGTATAAATTTTCAATGTGGAGTGTAATTGTGATGTGTATATAGAAAATGTACCAATAAATTAAATTTTTAAAAAATGAAAAAGTAATAAACACCTATTAGTGCTAGCTCTTTAGATGACTCTGTAATAGATATAGGTTGTACTCTGTGAATTTTAGATTAGCCAAACAAAATAGAAAACTTGGAGATTCCTTACATTACTACTACTGTGACATTTCTCTTTTTCTTTTGTCATTTTCAATTTTTATTCATTTATATCTAATGAAGTTAGCTTAAATAGTGACTTCACAACAAAAAGCTTTTCAAAACAAATTGTAGAAGTGAAGAATTTTGTATTGTTTAAAGAATAAGGTATAGAATATATGATAGCAGATATGCAATGGTAAAAGTGAATATGAATTCAGTAGATTTAAGAGACACTGTTGAGAATTGAAGAGAACAAGGATACTGACAGAAGCAATGTGGGGGAGAAATTTCAATATGAAAACTTAAAGTTTAGTATATTATATATTTAATATATTCCTTGAATATATTTGAAATGAACCCTTTAGCTTTTCTATACAATGTTGATATTTATTGAGTAATACTATATACCCCAAAATGCTTTATTCATATCAATTTAATCCTCTAACAATTAAATGAAGTCATTATCATGATTTTCCCCCTATTACAGTTCAGTGAGGCATAGAATAGGTAAATCACTTCACTGAGGCCATATACTCTGCCACTAGTCATGCCTAGTCTCAAACTCAATCTTGTACCAAAGCATCTTCCCTTAACCTCTTTGGTAACTCAAGTTTAGTATAACCGGCATAGACTTCAATGTCCTATATTAATTTGATAGTATGTTTTGTACAAATCTTAATATATGGTGTATCAGAGACTAGAATTCCTTAAAGGTAAAGTTGTCCCAAGATATAGACATACCAAACATTTAATAATAGCTTTATGAGTTGATATAATATCACATCTGATTGGTTGAAAGAAAAAATGGGGAGTCCTTTTATATATTCAAACAAATTTTCCTAATCTTTATTTTTGCTGTATAAAAATTAAAAACTATAGAAGCTGTTTTCTAAATTTATCTGTTAAAAGTAATCAAAACTTACAAACTCATGAAATTTACAGGAAATATCAACTATTAACTTATGTACTATAAAGGAAATATCAGTATAATACATTAAAGGTTGTCTACAATAAAATTTCAGTGCTTATAATGGTTATGTTTGCTCATGTGCCTATGAATTATTTTGTACCTTCTTTTAGTCTTTGTGTCTAATTTAAAACATTGATTCGATTTCTTCACTATTATAGAAGTCACTTTTAAAGGCATAATGGACTAGAAGAATTTTTTTTTTTTTTGAGACAGGGTCTTGCTTTGTAGTTTAGGCTGGCCCTGAGCTCACTGTGTAGCCCAGGCAAGCCTCGAACTCAGCAATCCTCCTGTCTCTGCCTCCCAAGTGCTGGGATTACAGGCGTGAGCCACCATGCCTGGCACTGTGGTATATGGTACTGATTGCTGCTGGGCATGAGTCACCACACCCAACATTGCATGTGGATACTGGGGATCGAACTCAGGATCTTGTGCTTGTGAGGCAGGCGCCAGAACCACTGAGCTAAATCTCCGGCCCTAGAAGAAATTTAATTAGAGATTAGCCCATAATTGATTTATAATTTTTAAGAAGGACCAATTTAATTTACTTGATTATAAACTCACCAAAGGCAAAAACTTTATCTTTTACTCTTTATAACTTCCTATAATACCTGTTCTTCTATATAGTAATAGTTTAGTGTATAGTTAATTACAAGATCCTTGCTGCAGATAATTGAATTTACTATGCAAAGAAGTCAAATGAAGCTTAGAGAATTTTGAAGAATTTTTAAATGTTGTTTAAAAGAATAGGGACTAGTAAGTCCTGAAACAGGAAATTTAGACCCATAGGAAGAAAAATACTGAAAGTATAAGACCTCCCATTTCCTTTATAGTATAAAAATACAGCTTTAATTTCCACTAAAAAACTTGCAATTGCCCAGGAATAGTGGTGCAAGCCTATAATCCCAGCATAAGAGGCTGAGGCAGGCCAATCACCATGAGTTTGAGGGCACTCTGAACAACATAATGTGTTCAAAACCAGCCTGGAAAGTGAAATCTTATGTCAAAAAACGAAACAAACAAAAAGTAGCTCTTTAATTTCACTGGAGACTTAAAAAAAAAAAAAGTCGAAGGAAGATGATACCAAAACAAAAAATACTATTAGAGAAGAAAACTACAAACTGGTCCTTCTTGTGAACATTAAAAAAAAATTCTATTTCGAAAACAAATTCTTAAGACCACCTGGTAGAATCCAATAATATATGGAAAATATCATAAATTATGATCAGGTGCAGTTTTACAGAAATACGTGGGTGCTTTAACATTTCCAAATCAATGTAACCACTATCAAGGGAGTACCATGTGATCATATACATATATTTTTTCATATTTTGGTGCTAAGAACAAAGCCCAGGGCTTCATGCTTGCAAGACAAGCACTCTTAACACTGAGCTAAATCCCAAGCCCCCCC
>PVIC010042089.1:0-15956 GCA_004025085.1 Thryonomys swinderianus | reverse complement strand
ATGTCCCAAGTATAAAATATACCACACATACAAGATTCATTAAATTAAACAAACCATCATATTTTTGATAGCATATTCTTATCCTTTTCATGCTTACTGTGTGCCAGGCATTATTACATGGACTTTTAATTGGCTAACATATCAATCAAGTATTTACAACAAATTTAGAAGATTTCTGTCAATAGCACCATTTCACAGGTAGGGAAGCTGAAGGTGGGAATCTGGAAAGCACACAGCCTCCCTTAGAGAAAAGAGGTAACATGTCACCACTTCGACCATTGGTGGAATGGGATGAAATACAGACAGGAACCACCCAACAGAAACATTTGCCCCAAAGCACATGGTCTACAAGCTATCAGATATCCAGCCAAAGAGAAAATAAAGTCAGTTAATTACTATTCTGTAAAAAAATCAAGTGATAAGAAAAATGCATTGCAATAAGCAAGTTAACCTATTCAGTGACCTAATCTACTTTGAACCGTTTTTGAAAATTACAGTGCAAACCTCATTTAATCCTGCAATCTCTGTCTACTTGCACATTAATTTCAAGTAATGAAGTTTCTGATGTTAAACCAGCTCTTGAAAATTCCTCCCAGAAACTGTCCAAGATTTGTACCTGAATATAGCTGATCCAGAAAGCTTAATTATCTACTACCCTGTAATTTCACATTTCATTCCTTAAGCAATATTCTGTATGTCCTGAATATATTTCTCTATTTTCTGTGGATAATGTTCTCCCTTTTTAAAGGCATTTACTTTACAAATATAATCTAAAGGAGCAAGAGTATTAAATAATAATGATTAAATGTGTTTGAATCCTCTGTATGAATATGATTTAGTTTCTGTGTCTTAAGAACAAGTTTTCTCTCCTGGAGCATATTGATAATTTTAGAAACTGTGGGCAAATGATTAGTAAATGACATAAACTATATTGTTTTATTTTGTTTTACCTCACAAATTTTGCAGAGCTAAGGGTTAAGTAGCACTGTGTTTTGTAGAGATGAATATAAAAGTAGTGAATGCTTTCAAAACTGACAGCAACTGGCTTGGGATTCCTGCCATGGTTTAATACTCTGGAGTGAAGCCACTGGTTCTGCCTTCCTGATCCCTCATAGGCCTCCAGTCAGGATCAGACAGCAGATAAAAGCCGAGACTACAGCAGCCAGGCCCTTGTACCTCTCCTGTGTATCCATGTAGATCTAAGTGCACCTTTCCCTTCGCAGGAAGGAATATTGATGCTTTCACAGGAAGAGGAGATTCAGCTCCCGTTTAAGGTTAATCCTTCCACCTGTGTTCTTGATCCCATCCCTTCCTGCCTATGCCTGGCCTTGTTCTATCAATTATTTTTTTTCTTGTATCTTCAAACTCTTTCTCTTCAATAGTGTCTTCCCTGCAGGCCATAAGTAAGTTCAAGTCTTGCCAACAAACCAAAAATAATTTAAAAAAGGAAAAAGAAAGAACAAAATTTGCTCTCCATGTTCTGTCCATTTTGGTGTTGCCCTTTTTTTTATCCATTACAGCCAAGATTCTCTAGCCAAGGAGATGTATGTCTCCTTATCAACACTGCCCATTCACTTCCCAACCCCCTAATCCAGCTTTGGTCAATTTCAGCCCATGGATGCTGCACTCTGAAAGGGCCTTGCTGGGCTCCTCATTCATAAATCCAATAAGAACATGTTCAATCCTTATATTAAGCCCACCACAGTCTATGTTTAACCTTCTTAAGCATTCTTCTATTTGTATTTCTTATCTCTTTCATCTAACCATCTTATAACAACTGGTATCTCCTAAGATTTTCCTCTTAGACTTATTCTTTTCACTTGTATTCACAATCCCAAACACTTTTAATGATGTTAAATACCATATACAGGTAACTGGCTTTCTCTACTACGTGTCAGTATTGTAGAAGCTTTGGTTTAACAACAAACTAAACAGTATCTCTTCTGTTTTTCACAGGCACTTCAAACTCAGTAACACCGAAAGGTATCTTCTCTCCAAATGGGTTTCCTTTTGGAATGATAAGCGGCAGCATCCAGCATCCAGCATCCAGCATCCAGCATCCAGCATCCAGCATCCTAGTTGCCTAAACCATCAACATTGGAGTCACTGATAACTCCACTTGCTCCATTAACTCAAGTGAATATTTGAGTTTATTTAGCGACAACATGGAAAGAAGGAGTAGCCAACTCAAATGTTGAACCTCCACCTTCTGTATCAGGTGCCATATGAGATGCATATTTATGTCATTGGCCAGAACTGGATCAAGATCTTGTTTACAACTGTAAATTACAGGCTAATATTGTCAGTACCCAATTGCCAAGGAAAACTCATTTGAAATTTTGTAAATTGGAGGATTAAGAGACAGATTCTTTGGAGGATGGTAAAATAGTAATGTTCATAGATACTAGAAGTGGAACAATTTGAGGCCATTTTCCAAGTCCGGATGGGTAGGTATTAGGCAAGCAGACTAGTGACAGCTAGATCTTTCATATTTTAATTTCATTTAACCTGTCAATATTTTTATTAAAATGTTTTTTTTAAAAATCTGCATCCTAGCCATCTCTTTACTCACCACTTCCTGTTCTTAACTAACTTCTACATCAGTATGATTAAATCTTTTGGGTTACATTAAAAGTCAAATCAAAATTATGGCATATCATGGGCTAAATGTCTGAGCTTCCCCAAATTTTTGTCATGGCTCATTCTGAGTTCAGCCACATTAGGAGTTAGAGATTCCACTTGTGTAGCAGTATTTGGAATATGGCTCTACAGAAGTAACTGATTTTAAATGAAGTGAGGCTCTAGTCTGGTAGTATTAATGTCCTTAAAGAGAGAGATGAAAAGGTGCTCTTTCTCTCTCTGATATGCAAGCACATGGAAGAAAGATAATACAAAAAGAATCAAGGAAGCAGCCATCTGCAACCTAGGAAGAATCGCCCCCCCAATAACGCATTGCAAACAACATAAACCTTGAACTTCTAGGCTTCTAGAACTGTGATAAATAAATTTCTAAATTTAAGGAACCCAGTCTATACTACTTTGTAGTATTAATTTGCTTGGGTACACTAATACGACTACCTTTTATCTGATTAAAATTCTTTTAAAATGCCAGGTAGCAGGGCATTAAACTCAGGACTGCTATACTGAGCTACATCTCCAGGACCCTTTATAAAATTTTAAAACGAGGTCTTTCTAAGTGTCTAAGTTGCCCTAGCTTTGCTCAAACTTGTTATCTTCCTGTCTCAGCCTCCCAGAACACTGGAATTACTGGTATATGCCACCATACTCACCTTAATTTAGAGTTCTTCATAATCTCAGGAGTGGATCCTAACTGGCAAAGGTGTTGAAAATGTCATAGTAGAGTTTTTTGCGATCTCTCTGCCAGCTACTGTTTCTCACTGGTCAAAATTTTCATAGGGAGTTAGTTACATTTCCATATGTCTATCTGCTTGGAATCTCCTGTTCCATTTAGAAACCTCTGCGCAGGACATGTTGTTTAGATAGAAGTGAGGGGGAGACATAGAATCACAGTGAGTTGATTCATGAAGCAGAACTGTGCCCTTACCTTAACAAGAATAAGCTCCATTTAGAGTTGGCTGCCTCAACAGCAGCGGGTGAAGTCCCTGAGGAGAGGGTCGGACATTGATGGCAAGGACTTCACCCCCGCAGTCACGATGCTCATAGTGGCTGCTCCTGTGGCCTGGAAGCGAGAGTGAGCACAGAGTGGAAGAAAAAAAAACCCAGTTACTCTAGTAAGAGTAATTTCGGGAGAGAGGAAAAGAAACCCTCATTGTTAAGATGGAACTTGTGGGTGTGTTTGATAAAGTAGTACTAGCTAGCCAATTTTAACAAACAAAAAAAGGAGTGCTATGTTCTAAAGATGCTAAAATCCTCGTAAGAATGTGGAAATAATGACAGGGTTGGGACTACATGGGTGGTGAGAAAATTAGACACAAAAACTAGAATCTGTGAGATGTGTCAATGAACCATTTGGTGAGCTATTGATTGTATAACTTCAACATCAGATTTATAGACCTAGTTAAGTTGAGCTCCAGGAAATGCTCTGAAAATAGATGTCAGTCACAATATTTGTTGATACTGCCTATATGTAGCAAGGTATTTCAAGACAATAAATGATTTTGATGATTTATAACCAGAAGTGAAAAGGAATAGAAAAATTTAAAGGACTTGTAGAGTGGCTAGATTCAAATACTCCTTAACCCCAACAACATGTGAAACACATAGCTTCCCCAGAGTTGATCGGAGAAGAGGATGCCATCATCACTGGTACATAGTAGAGAGGCAAGCTCTACAATGGCGTGGTGGACTAATTTCCACAGAAGAGATTTGGAAAGAGTTCCTAGGAAAATGAAGGTTATGAAAAATACAATAATGATACAAGTATTTGAAAAATGTGGAGATAACAATATCTGCGAGGACAGCTAAGCTCCCTGATTACTGTTATATGGTGTTCACTCTGCAGATTGAGGGTTACTAGCCAGCAGAAAGACAGTTATGTATGCTGTAATGATGTTTTGTGAGGGTAGACAGTACATACACTAGCAGTTCCATAAGAAAACAGAGCTGAAAGGTCCTATTGCCTAGTAACATTACAGCTGATATGATGTCAGCACAGCACATTACTCTGGGTAAGTTGGGTGTAAGTGAGCCTACAGTGCTGACAGTGCTATAAAAGCACAGCATGAACAATTGTGTATAATACATAATATTTGATAGTGACAATAAGTAATGTTCATTGTTTTCTGTGTTAACTATAATACACTTATTATCATTATTTCAGAATATAGTCCTTTCTACTTCTAAAAATATATTTTATATAAAACAATGTGCCTTATAATACTGGCTATAGCTTCTTATGGCTTGCATTTAGTGTGTGTGTGTGTGTGTGTGTGTGTGTGTGTGTCTACTGTAATACTGAAGAGTGAATCCAGGACTGTTATAGTGAACTGTATTCCCCAGCACTTTTTATTTTTCATTTTGAGACAAGTTGTCAATAAATTGCCCAGGCAGGGATGGGACCTGTGATTCTCCAGCCTCAGCTTCCTGGAGTGCTAGGATGGCAGCCACTGAGACCATGCCTCAATGACCTCATCTTTGATTGCCGCAAGAGGCTCACTGATTGACTGGCCTAGACCATCAGTTAATGACACAGCTTTCAGAAAGTGTCTTCATTAAGCTTCATATATTTCTACCTAAATGTGACAGCCAGAGAGACTTTGTCTCAGTTTGCAAAGCCTTTATTCTTTTAAGGACAGGATGAAGACCTAATTGTCAGAATTATAGACATATTTGAATGCTCTACCATGGCAAGTCTGTTACATGAAGGTCATGGCGCTGGTGGGGGAAACTTTGAGTCCTATATCATAGTACAGATGGATGACCTTAAGTATCCTGGTCATATCTCCTCTGGGCCTGCTGGAGTTAAAAATGTTGCTCACACATCCTTTGTGCTAATGAAACCCCTCCCATTCAAGGAGAGGTCATACTCCTTAGGAGCTGCTCGTTTTCCCCTGCTTGTATGTCAGGGGGAAAATTACACTGGTCTTCCAGCAAAACTAATCATATCATAACTAACTAAAGGCAGGAGCAGGTCCATAACAATGATCTCACACCCTGTATTTCTGAGGTTATGGCTCTCTTAGAGATCTGTCTGCCTTAAGAATCACTGGAACACTAGGTTGGAGGAAACACCTACAGGGACAGAGGGTCAGCCTCAAGGATATTTATTAAATCAAAGACTTCTAAGTGGTGCTCTGTCCAAACGAGGAAAGGTGCCTAGGCTCCTGAATCATGAAATGTCAGGAGAGGTATTCTCTAGCTATCACTCATGTCACTAGGAAGTACTGCCCTCACTTTACTATGCTGACCACGATATCCTCTGCAACTATATGACTCCTTTCCCAGAAAAGCAGCAGGCTTGGAAGTCTTGACCTATAAGGTGTACACATGAAAGGAATACAGCTAAATTCCAAGTGAACTATAACTCAGAGCTACCACCAGGCCAGTTTCAGTGGTGGAGAAGAGAGAGGGTGAGTAGTTTTGTTCTTGGATCAGCTGTGATGAGAAGGTTTGTCTTGTGTCACTAATCTTCCTTTTCCAGGTTTGGCTCAGAAAGAAGGTGCTATAAAAGTCATGGAGGAACTGTTTCCTGAACCCACGTGAGGAGGAGGTTGTAGATTATGGGCATTATAAGATGTGTCTCACAGACGCCCACCTGGAGAGATAGGTGGGTCTGCACACTCTAATGACCAAGCTGTAGCACTTTGATAAAGTTTCCCAGTTTGTTCCAGTGGGGCACTTCCCACAAGCTCCCACGAGTTGTGCCTACTTGTGCTATGGACATGAAAGAAAGTCCATTTCCACTGAGGCAAACTCACTTGAAATCATGGGTTCACCCCAATGGCTGACTGGCCTCAGACATCCCTGGAAGCCTGATTGAGTTGAAACCCTCTTTCCATCTTTACATAATGCTTCACTCAGTTTGTAGACATTGAGTCTCGTCCCACTTTGGATGAGATTTTTACTTTATTTTACTAGACTTTTTGGTTAGTATGTACAGAGTATTTGGTCATTTAAATTTATGTGTGCTTTTCATAAAAGTTCTCCACTATGTCTGATTCTTGATTTCTATGAATGAATGTCCTGACCTTTCTGGAATTAAGTGGGGCATAGTTACCAGATTGGGCTAATGAGCTTCAAATGGGAGGGACATGTGTACTTCTAGGCCATGATGTTTATTTCTAGAATGCCATCTTCTCTTTGAGTTAGGAAAAGACTTTATGAACAAGCCTCATCTTATTATAAGGGGTGGGTGGATTAAAGAATCTTCATTGCCTTTCTTCTTTCCTTCTTTTCTTCCTTCCTTCTTTTCTTTCCCTGGCTTCTTCACTCTGCTTTTTCTCCCTTTCTTTCTTTTCCTCCCTCCTTTGTCTTTGCCCATCCTCTCTCCTTCCCTTCTTTTCTCCCTCTCTCTCTCTCTGTCTCTCTGTCTCTCTGTCTCTCTCTGTCTCTGTCTCTGTCTCTCTCTCTCTGTCTCTCTCTCTCTGTCTCTCTCTCTCTCTCTCTCTCTCTCTCGACATAACTGCAGAATTAACACAGGGCCTCAGCCCACATTATCAGGTCATTTTGTTTTTTATTTTAAGAGGGTGTTGCATCTTCACCGGGCTTGATTCCAACCTCTGGCCTCCTGCCTCAGCCTCCTGGAGTGCTGAGACTATAAGCAAGCACCACCATACCTGGTTTAAGAATCTTCATTTCTAAATAGAAGCTATTTGTGGAGTAAGATGGAATCTCAGTGTTGTTTTCATCTGGATCTCTCAAATGGTCAGTGATGTTGAGCATTTCTTAATATACCTCTTAGATGCTTTTACTTCTTCCTCTAAAAAGTGTCTGTTAATTTCAGATGCCCAATTTTGAATTGGGTCTTTAATTTGGGGGGACTGGTTTTTTAAAGCTCTTTATATATTCTAGATAGAAGCTCTTTGTCTGAGGAATTACTGATAAGGAATTTTTCTCATATTGTTGGTTGCCTTTTTGCTCTGCCTATGGTTTCTTTTGCTGTGCAGAAGATTTATAATAAGATGAGATCCCATTGTTGATTTCTTCTGCTAGTTCTCATGCTGTAGAAGTTTTGTTCATGAAGTCTTTTCCTAAGCCAATGTCTTCAAGAGTACTACTTAACCTGTTTTGCAGCAGGTTTAGAGTTTCTGTTTTAATATTTAGGTCTTTAACACACTTACATTTTAGTTCAGTACATGGTGAAGGAGATGGATCTAGCTTCATTCAGTCTTTGGCAGGTTGAAATCTAGTTTTTCCAGCACCATTTGTTGAAAGAGGCTGTCTTTCCTCCATTGAGGATGTTTGGCCCCTTTGTCAAAGATGAGGTGGTTTAGTGTATCTGGAGTTGTTTATGAATCTTCATTTCTAAGAGGTTCCCAAGTGTTGTACCAATGGCCAAACTTTGGGAACCTGTACTAATTAATCAGCCTTGAAGAATATATGTGTTAACCTCCAAATTCTTTGGCAGCCAACTTAACTCTGAACTTGAAGCCGTTAAGAGCATATGCTACAGAGTTCACTTCTGCATGATAGCAGATTCAGTTTAGTTCCTAAATAGTTGGGGACTTGCTTTCCAACTATTTCCAATGGAAAGAAAATATAATCCATATCTATTCTACAATGTGGAAAATCTCTTGAATTAGCAGTGATGGCAGATTTGGGGAAAGAGCAATTTGCACCAAGCAATTAATAAAAGTGTTGATTGCTCTATTGGTCATGATACAGAAGACAAAATCTACTCCAGATAAATTATCTTGAATTGATTTAATATATGGTATTAAATAGATTACATAATGTTAGAAAAGATGAAGAAACAAATTCTAGGAAACCAGTATCTATGGGTTCTTTTTGTCTTTGGTGCTTTTTGTTGTTGTTTGGGTTTTGTTTTGTTTTGTTTTATTTCAGTACCAGAAATATAAACTCAGCACCTTGCTTGGCAAGCATTGCACCATTGAACTATGACTCAGGCCAAGAAGCTTTGTGCTTAATGTAGATTTTTTGAACAAATGATTTCTTATCTGGTATTTTATCACTCCACTCATTTGTGGTTCACTAGTAATAACTGTATGGAGGTTATAACATGAAACTGTGCTTAATACCAAATTATTTTCACAGAGAGTTTACTGTTAGCACTCTACATCTTTGTAGGTAATAAGCAAGGTATGGACTTATGTTTGACATTCTCAGTAAAATGTTTTAAGAGATAACTTTTGAGGTATTATAGATAATTTTACAAAAGTAATCAACTGCTACCTTTTACTAAATCATCCTTCAAAAAATCACTAAATCTTATTTTCAAAACAACATGCTTCCTTTGAACCACGCATTTAAAATAAATTCATCATATATATCTGAAAGGCTGATTTTGTAACTAAAAAAAAAGTCTTTTTGCTCTTTTAGAGATTTGTGAAAATGTTTACATTAAACATATTTGAAGACTTTAAAATAAGTGGAAGTAAATAGTGAGATGCTACCAAAAGAAATTTATTTCCACCTAAAAATAATTTGAAATAACTTTTTGTTTTGCAAAATGAGTCCACATCCTAATCTGTTTCTTCACTGTGCCTTACATATCTCTTACAATACTTCACTCATACAAAGTGAAGTCAAAATGGAGCTGTGTGTAGGAGTAAAAGAACCAATTTTGTATCAGAACATTACATTTATTTTGTTAAAAAATTCTGGAAACCAAGTTTTTAAAGCTGAATGATTAAGAGATAAAAAGTAAAATGCAAAAACAATCATTGTTAAATCTATTTTTAAGCAGTGTAGAAAGCAAATATGAGAAAAGCTACATTTCCTTAATGCTATATTTATGTGAATAAACCTGTTGATGAAAATGTCACCCGCTCCCCGCACTATCCTTCTAGTATATGATTATCTCATGCCACGCTCAGTGCACCCTCTTTCACTCTGTTACCATTAGTAGAACATAAATTGGTAATTGTGTGGTAACTATGCAATTAACTCATGTCGCCACTGTACCTTTTCATTAGCATCACCAAGAGTAGTATTACCCTTTTAGTGACCTCAGCGTACGTGATAACATCCTTAGCTGTTAAAGTGAAAAAAATTAAGTGAATTTAGTGCGGTAAATGGTGATGGAGTGACAACAGCCTTGAGGAGTGGAGCCTTTTTTATAACATGGTACAAATAGTGCAGATGCAAACCTCTCTGAGTAGCCTCATTAGTACATCTCACCCCGCCCCCTGAAGAACAGACAGTTTCTTGCTTAGGCCTCTGCCTACTCTGGTACATTGAAAAGTTCCTGCCTGTATTTGCAGTTTTCTCCGTGAAGGTTAGTGGGTAGGAGAGCCCTCCCTGTGCCACAGATACATCACTTCCTTGCTCCCAGACAGTACTCGTGCTAATGAATGCACTTTGTATCTGTTCTGAAGCTCAACTCATGCTCTAGAAATTCTTATTAATTCTCATCTACTAAGCATCTACTCGAGATATAAGCAAAAACTGTAAAAACTAAATGACTTGGATAGAAAATTCTTATACTAAACATTAGTAATATTTTTATTTTTATGTTTATATTCTTATTAAATTCAAAACAAAAACAAAAACATTGTATGCTCTGTACTATAGTGTTTCCCAACTATAGAAAATTGGAGAAAGGAATTTATAAGCAGGAAAGTGGTAGGTATCTTAATATACTCATCAATGTTCTTGTAGCTGGGGAAAAGTGCCTGACATAACTGAAAGGAGGAAATGGCTTCTTTAGTTTATCTTTTCAGAGGTCTCTGTCCATGGTCAGCTGGCTCCAGATCAGGAGTATCATGGTGGGAAAGTGTGACCCAGAAAAGGTATCACTTCATGCCTCCAGAAAGCAGATCACAGAAGAGGAACACCAGCAGTAGGCGCATCTTTAAAAGATCCGTCCTTAGTGCCCACTTCCAACAGGGCCCCACCGCTTATCAGTACACTCAACTAGGAAGATTATCAGATTAACCTGCTGACAAATATACAACACCTGTGATCCAACCCATTTGTAATGAAATGCTTAAGATAACTAACTTGTAAAGAAAAAAGGTTTAATTTAGTTTACAAATTTGAAAGTTGCTGTTCAAGATTTAGGAGATCCTTCAGTTTGCCCCTCTAATAATTAAACTGGATGGAAATGGCAGCAAATATGTAGCAAAGCAAACTGCTCATCTCATGAGCGAAGTAAAAATCTATTCTTGGAGTCCATGAAAGTTACGGGAGCAAAAGATTTAAGAAATAATTATTGGGACCAGCAGTACATTGTGTAGACTTGAACTAAAGTAGAAGGGCAGGGAAAAGGGTTTTTTCTTGGTCTGCCCCTTCTGAAATCAAGTGGGTGGGCTAAGTTTCTTCCCTTATAAGAGGCTTCCCCTACCTCTGTGGAAATCTTGTCCCCCAAATAAATAAAGGAGCTGGAAGTACAGCTTAGTGGTAAAGTACTCCTGATTTTGATCCCTATTATAACATAAAATAAAGTTAATTCATGTTTTGACTTTGTAAACTAAAGGTCATATTTGATAAATTTGTTTACAAGAACAGCTAAAATGGCAGTTACTCATGGTTTCATATTTTTCTGGACTTCGAGAATTTTTGTTATTCTAGATGATGTCTTAGGAGTACAAGTTTTGAAGAAAAGAACATGGAAGTATTCCCAAAGCAAGGGCCTAAGCTCTTCAAATGATGAAGTCGGGCACGCCTCCATCTGCTCATACTGTAGGCAAAAGAGAGGAACTAGAGGTGAAGTTACATGAGGGTCAGAAGGACTTCAGGGGATAGATGGATACTGACAGATGAGCATGCTTTGCTCATCTTCTTGATAAACCTGCTTTGAGGGAGGAAAGGACAGAAGCCCCTGTCAGAATTCATCTGACAGAGAATAGAGCCATAGAAGACCATTCCTTCAGGTCTTAGTGATCAGTCCTATGAGAATGGTGTCTGCCTACCTAATGGTGATGAGGTGCCCAGAAAGCTGTTTCAGAGCACCCCGAGTCACAGGGACTGTGGGATGCACTGATTTACTATGTTAGAACTACATGAGATGAGACGTAGTAGTTAAGCGGTCAAGTTATAAAATATCTCCCAAAATACGCTGTTTCAGTTTGCAATAAACACCTTTGTCAAGAAAAAGGAATACACACATTTAGTTAAACTTTAGTAGTAAAATTTGTTTCTCAGGAGGTGACAATGAATATATGGTGACCTCTACCATGAGGCTGTAACTACTCACCACATAAAAACCAGAAAGAATAAATCTGGTCAAGATACCTCAGCAGTGATTCCAAAGAGAAGCAGTGAATGAACAGATGTGGCTGAAGACAGTAAATTTACCTACTACACTACAATACATGAATTTTATTATACATCAAATAATTGTTCTTACCTCAGCAGTGCGGCACATGTCTGCACACTCAGCACTTAGGAAGCTGAGATAGGAGGACTGTGAATTCTAGAGTTCTAGAGAAGTTTGGGTTAGATAATGAAATGCTGTTACAAACAGATGAATGAATAGAAAGAATCTTAGAACTCAGAAAGCTGAAGCAGAAAGATTGTTATGAATTCAAGGCCAGCCTAAACTACAGAGTGAGACTTTGTCTCAAAACAATAACAGAAAAAAATCTTTTTTTTTTTCTGCTTTTTGAGACAGGGTCTCACTTAGTAGTTCAGGCTGACCCTGAACTCACTATGGTGCCCAGGCAAGCCACCGCGAACTTAGCAATCCTCCTGTCTCTGCCTCCCAAGTGCTGGAATGACAGGCGTGAGCCACCACATCTGGCATTGAGAAAAAATCTGTTTTTTGTAAATTTATTAGACTAACTTGAATTTCATGATTTCTTATGAAACTGTGAAACTTGTTAGCATGCTGGACTTATTAACTGAAGAAGAGTTTTCAAGAATTAAATGATACTGGTTTTCTTGGTAAAAAAGAATAAATAACTTTAGTGAATTTTCATAATGATTCCTTTATAAAATATATGAAATCATTGTAGCATCTTGGAAGTTATTCTTTTCTAAAGTAAAACTTGATATTGTGTCATTGTAAATTCAATCAAGATGATCACAGGTAAATATAATTTTTCTATTGATTACTCACAACACTACATTTTCATGAGGCTCAACATCCTGTTAGAAGGATTTAATTTCTGAATTAGGAAACCAATGGGCCAGAAACATACTAAGTCATTTGCAGTATGAATTAATTCATAGTTATATCTGTGTGATGTTTCTGTTACTGCTGTAACAAGGTACAGTAATCTTCTTGTCTTCAAATAACATGCAAGTTATCGTACAACTCAGTAGGTTAGAAGTCCAACACAGGCTTTTCTGGGCTGAACTCAGTGCATGGCAGGGTTGCAGCCCGTGGAGGGGCTTCTAGGGGACAACGCCTGTGCCTGACTTTCCCATCACACAGAGGTATCTCCACTCCTGGACTGCAGCCTCTCTTCCAGCTTCGAAGTAGAAACACATCTTCTTTTTGTCTCTGCTTCTCTTCTCGCCTCTGTCACCGACCATTTCCAAGAAAAATCAGCTGCTGCTATTGCAAGGCCCTCTAAGATCCCTTGAAGAAGATAATCTCCCCCACATCAAATCCCTAACTTGATGCCATTCATGTCAATTTTGCCATGTAAATTAACATATTTGTATATTACAGATTAGGGAAAATGAAATCTTTAGGGACAGAGGCTAATTTTCTGCCTACTCCAGTATCCAAAATAAACCATAATATCCTACTTATCCATATATAAGCTTCCATAAAGATAGGGAAGTTTAATTGTCTCACAATTATACACAATGATAAATGTCATATAATAAATATCGTAAAAGAGAATTACAAGACCCAAGAGAATATATGGGAGGAAAGATCTATTTAAGGAAGTCAACTTGATAACTGAAGGGCAAGGAGCAAATAAACAACCCAAGATTGTCAACCACATCAAAAGGAGTCCATGGTGCCCTCAAGAAGACAAGGGCAAAGTACAGGCCGTTGTATAATGAGCAAGAGGAGTCATGCCGTAATCCATCACGCACTGAGCAAGCAGGGACCAGGTCAAGCAGTCTTTGGAGATTCTCTTTTCTTTTTTTCCTTTCAACCTTAAGTGCAGGGAAAAGTCATTTAAGGGTTTTAAGCAGAAGAAGTGTTATAATTACATTTGGGGCTTTGTAAGACAATTCTGGTGTAACTACTGAAAATGAATTGAAAGGACAAAAGTGGATATAAATTACTAAAGGAGTTAACACAAGATGCTATGACTTATCTACTCTCAGAGATCTAAAAGTATCCTTGATAAATCCCAGATCTTCTCACACAAGCCTGTCTTTCTTTACTCTTCCCTATGTGAGATGATAACTCTCTTGTTCTGCAAGCTGAAATCTAATTTATTTAAGGTTTTTCCTCTCCTCACTTCCTAACGTCCAAATCCCATCAATTTTGTCTCCTAAATAGCCCTTGATTCTCCTTTCATCTGTCCATCTCCACCACTATCCTTCTAGCACAGACAACACTCACTTTTGGCTTAAGATACCGTGATGGCTTTTTAGCTGATCCCCCATATAGATTTGTATCCATACTACAACCATCGTGGACTTTTAAAGCAAAAATGGAAGCAAAATTTCTCGACCGCGTTTTTCATTCTGTACCTCTCCCTTCATGGACATCATACACAACACATATGCCTTTTCATAAGTGGTCCCTACTGCTCACGAGAAAGAGACCTGTAGCTTTATCCCAGCTGTGTCTTTATCACACCTGTAGCTTTATCACAGCTATGTCTTCCAGAGCCAGGTGACTCTTTACCTCCATAAGTCTTTCACACACAAGGACTCCATATGCTCAAGCTCTGCCTCAGAGATATTTTGTTACTGGGTGTGCTGTATTCTCTCTTATGATAAGGTGTTTTCAAGTGCCAATTTCTTGGTCTCTGTCTAGTCTATCTGCCTGTGCTTAGGCAGTACTGGTTCTTGCTCATAAGATTGATAAAGGAACAAATCTTCAAGGAAGCATTCCCTAATACCTCAATTCCTACTTTTTTGTAATTTTACTGGTAGCATACTTCCATGGCATAATGTTTACATTCTTCATAGAAATTTGGCACATGTATACATGTATGGTTCATAATAATAAATCTTAATTCCTTTCTTCATCCCTTCCTTTTCACCCCTCTTTCTCCTCCCTCTGTCTCTTGGTCTCCTTCCCTTTTAGCAAAAGATCCATCTCCTTATTCCCTATTCTCCATCGTTTATTTTGCTCTATTTATATTTTAAGTGTCTAGTATAAGAAAAACTTTGTAATATTTAAGCTTGAATATCTAATTTATGTCACTTGAGACACTATTGTCTCAAGTTTCATCCATTGTCCTATAAGGGATTCACATTCATCTCTGTTTTTTTTTTTAACAGAGCAGTATTCCACTATATATAAATATCACATTTCATCCATTCATCTGTTGATGGGCTATAGGCTCCTTCCAACATTTTGCTGTTATGAGTTGTGCTGCTATAACCATAGATATAAATGCATCACTGCAATATATTTTTAAATCTCTTTTGGGAATTCCATACAAGGGAAATATCTGGATCAAATGAAATTTTTATTGTTGTTTTTTTGAAAAATCTCAAGCTGATTTCCACAGTAACTGTACTAGTTTATATTCCCACCAACAAGGTAGAAATGTTCTTTTTTTCCCTCACAATCTGTATACCATTTGTTATTATTTGATATTTTTTATGATAATCATTCTTTCTGAAACAAGTGGGAATTTCAGTGTTAATTTGGATTCCTCTAATTCATGTATTTATTGGCCATCTGTACTGCTTTTGAGAAATATCTGTTTACTGAAGTTGCCTGACTTTCATTTGGGTCTTTAATTTTGGAGGATCTACTTTTTTGAGTCCTTTATATATTATTCTAGACAATAGTTTTCTGTCCAAGGAATATTTGTCAAAATTATTTTTCCCAGCCTGTATGTTGTCTCTCCCCTCTCTTGGTTGTTTCCTTTGTTTTTCAAAATGTTTTAATTTAGGCAATCCTATTTGTTGATTCTTGACACTACTTCTTGTGCAATTGGGATTCTGTTCAGAAAGTCCTTGTCAATGCCTATGCTTCAAGAATTTTACCTGCTATTCTCAGTATATTGAGTGTGTCTGTCTTTTACAGTTTAGACATTAGATCTACTTTGATTTTAGTTAGTACTTGATGAGAGATATACATCTAGATTTATTCTCCATATGGAGAGCCAGTTTTCACAGCATCATTTGTTGAAGGAGCTGTCTTTCCTCCACATTAGTTTTTGGTTTTTTGTTTTGTTTTTTGAGTTGTTTCTCTCTCTCTCTCTCTCTCTCTCTCTCTCTCTCTCTCTCTCTCTCTCTCTCTCTCTCTCTCTCTCTCTCTC
>PVIC010042088.1:0-15970 GCA_004025085.1 Thryonomys swinderianus | reverse complement strand
AGCACTCGGGAGGCAGACACAGGAGGATTGCTGGGTTCGCGGTGGCTTGCCTGAGCACCATAGTGAGCTCAGGGCCAGCCTGAACTACAGAGCGAGACCCTGTCTCAAAAATTTAAAAAAAAATTCACACACTGGACCAGGGATTTAGCTCAAGTGGTATTATGCCTACCCTGGAAGCACAAGAACCCAAATTCAACCACTGGTACCGCAAAAAAAAAAAAAAAAAGTTTCACACACTGACACATGGTCATGAACCCTCCTCTCATTCTGAATACACCCATCCCTCTCAGCTCGCCACTTTCCGCAGCAGCTCTGGAGTCCTCTTTTCTCAGGGTTTTTAGCTGCGCTGTCCTGGCTGCCTCCACATCCTAAATGGATCAAAACATCTCCCTCTAGCTGGGTATGGTGGTTCACGCTTATAATCCCAGCAATTGGGAGGCAGAAGCAGGAGGACTGCTGAGTTCCAGGCTTGCCTGGGCTACATAGTGAGTTCAGGGCCAGCCTGAACTACAAAGCAAGACCCTGTCTCAAAAAAAAAAAAAAAAAAAAAGAATTTGAAACGGTAAATGACTGTGCTGGACAAAAGGGGAGAGAGGAAGTGGTGCCCTGGCTGGGCCAAGCTCCTGGGATACTTTCCCACCACCCCTCACATACCCCAGTAGAGTAAGAGAGAACCACACCCAAACACCAGAGGACTCATCAGATCTACACAGACAGCAAATGCAGTGAATGCCATCTTTGTCCACTTGCAGGTGTGGGGAGAGGCAGACAGAGCCACGTCCCTGACAGAACACAAATCCACAAGGATTGAGCCTTCCAGACACTCAGAACTCTCCGCTGTCCCCATTCTGGCCTTTAGAAGCACAAGGCCTCAGAATACTGGGAATCTGCCATCTCAGTAGTGCCCCCCAAAGCATGGCAGTGCACACCCATCAACCCAGCACTTAGGTGGCTGAGACAGAATTACGGCAAGTTCAAGGCCAGCCTGGGCTACATAGTAAATTCAAGACCAGCTTGCATTACAAAGCAAGACTGTGTCCCAAAAAGAAAAAAAAAAAAAGCTGTTCCTACCTCCTCAGGTAGCAAGAGAGGGATCTCATCGCTTTCAAATTACTGAAGTTGCACCAGGGATGTGCTCAGTGGCGCCCCCATCTGTCTGGCAAGTGCAAGGTTGTGAGTTCAATCCCTAGTACTGCAGTCAATTAATCATTAAGTGCGTAAAGTCCAAGGGTTGGGGATTTAGCGCCAACCTTCGATGCACAAGGGCCTGAATTTGATACCCGGTACCGCAAAATAATAATAATAATAATAATAATAATAATAATAATAATAATAATAATAATAATAATAATAATATAATAATAAGTTGTTCTGAAGTTGGACATGCTCAGCCACTTTCCAAGAACAGGCAAGTTTTGAAAATGTGTGCTACTATCAGCCCACAATGGCTCATTCAAAGGAACAAACACCCAAAGCACCCATTGAAAAGGTTCCCAAACCAGCTGTAAAATAGGTTAATTTATCTCCATAACAATATTAAATTGTTATCTTATTAAATCATTATCCTATGACACTATCAAAGAAATAATAAGTTAGGAAATATTTATAATGTGATTACTGCATGGAAAAACAAAAAACAAAATGTCATTATAAAATATGCAACATATGAAATTTTGACTAACTTTTACAAGAGGATAGAATTTCATTTTTCTTAGGCTGGGGATTTAGCTTAAGTGGTACTGCACCTACCTTGGAAGCAGGACCCGAGTTCAATCCCCAGTACCAGAAAAAAAAATAATAATTTCATTTTCTCTTTTTTGTTTGGCAGTACCGGGGATTGAGCTCAAGACCTTGTGCTTGCGAGGCAGGCACAGTGCCACTGAGTCAAACCCCATCCTGAATTTCATTCTCATAGCAACACAAAATATGTCAAAAAGTTCACAGTATTTGCATATCGTGATTTATGGGGGGGTTGTTTTGTTTTTGAGACAGGGTCTCACTTTGTAGTTCAGGATGGCCCTAAACTCACTGTGTAGCCCAGGCAAACCTCGAACTCAGCAATCCTCCTGCCTCTGCCTCCTGAGTGCTGGGATTACAGGTGTGAGTCACCACACCTGGCATTGTGGTATGTGGTACTGATTGCTGGTGAGCATGAATCACCACACCCAGTATTGTTGTATGTTGGTTACCGAGATCAAATCAGGGGTCTTGTGCTTGCCAGGCAGGCACTAGAACCACTGAGCTAAATCTCCGGCCCAGTTTAAAAAAAAAAAACAAAAAACAACTCTATATTCTTTTTTTCTTTTTTTAACTGGGTTTTGTTTCAGTTTGATTTTTTTGAGACAGAGTCTCACTTTGTACCTCAGACTGGCCTTGAATTTACTAAGTAGTCCAGGCTGGCCCCAAACTCACAGCAAACTTCCTGTCTTCGCCTCTGGAGTGTTGACATGTGCACCACCATTCCTGGTTTGGACTTTCTTTGGTGGGGAGCAGGAGCTGGGGATCAAAATCAGGACCTTCTGCTTGCAAGGCAAGCACAGTGCCACTGAGCTAAATCCCAGACCCCTGGGTTGGATTTTTAAACTTGTTATGAGCTCTGTTTGAAACAGCTCGGAACACACTGGACTCTCCAAATAACTAAAATGTTGGGTTCCAAAGTGGACACAGATTTTTTTAAAAGGGAAAAAAAATCCAGGCGTTGTGGCTCATGCTTGTAATCCCAGCACTCAGGAGGCAGAGACAGGAGGATTGCTGAGTTCGAAGCTTGCCTGGGTTATATAGTGAGCTCAGGGCCAGCCTGAACTACATACAAAGCGAGACCCTGTCTCAAAAAAAAAAGGAAAAAGAAAAAAAGGAGTTTGTAATGTTGAACAAATTAACTTATGTAGTGCTATAGATCAAGAGCTTGGTGAGTTGTTCACTAAATGAAAGAAAAAGCAACCAACTTTATATTAAGTGTAGAAACCAACAGGCTCCATGACACCATAAACTTTCATGCTAAAAATGAGACCAAAATGCAGATATTTATAGTCTACCTTCAAATTCCCAGCCCAGTAAAAGATTTTAAGTACTGGACTTGCATTCAAAATACCTGAGCCAGACCTGGTGACTCACACCTATCATCCCACCACTCAGGAGGCTGAGGCAGGAGGATTGCTGTCAGATCAAGGCCAGCCTGGACTACATAGTGAAATGCTGTCTCAAAAAGAGGAAAAAAAAGAGAAAGAGGAAGAAAGAGAAGAAAGAAAGGAAGGAAGGACAGAAGAAAGAGGGAAGGAAGGAAAGGAAGGGGGAGAGAAAAATCTGAAACCAGAAAGCTTAGGTGGAATTCAGCCTGAGCTGCCGACCCTTGTCCTGCTCTGGGGACAAGAGTCACAGAACACACTGAAGGTCTAAGGATTCGCGCACTTCAGAAGCGCCCCTCCCTCCCGTTCCACGAAGCTGCTTCACTTTGGAAATCTAGTTTTTGTTTCCTGGAAACAAACTTCGGAGCACAGTGGCTTGATTATAACAATTCCCCGAATCTCCCTGGAGACCTAAGAACCCTATGAAAACAGCTAGAAGCCATCTCTGTGGCCCTGTACGACACCCATGAACGTTTTTGGGCTTTTTTGTTTTGTTTTTTCCAAACTTCTGCAAACTAGAGGCAAATACAGCCCCTCACTCCAGGACTCCAGGACGGAAGCTCGAAATCCCCTGATCTCACGTCCAGAGCTGGGCTAGGCGTGAAAGGCCCTTCCTCGGTGGAAGGGGTGTTTATTCAAGAGAAATTTACAGATTTATTGTTTTAAAGCGATAATAAAAAACCTTTCAGACCTCGAAGTAACACTTGGCTCCATAATAAAAGTTGATTAAAGAAAACCTGCGGTATATAAAGTAGGTGGTTTCCCTTCCTGCGGGGCGTGACCAGGGATCAAAGGAACCTTCCCGGCGCAACTGCCCCGCGTCCGGGCCTGAAGGTGGTCGCTGTCGTCTGCCTACCCCGGCCGGCGCCCCGGAGGCCACACACACACACACACACACACACACACACACACACATACGCACGCACGCACGCACACACGCGCGGACACACACACCCCTTTCTTGGACTTCAGGAAGCAGCCTTTGTTCCCAGGACTCCGGCGAAGCCACAGCCGGTCCCAGGCCGTACCGGCGCCTGGAGACGAGCTCTCTGTTCTCCAGGGTCCCACGTGCCGCACTGTGGCCGCCCCCTCGGGGCTCCCAACGGCCCACAGAGACACGGAGGCAGTCGCCGCACACGCCGGACACGGCCTTGGATCGTGCTGTCGCTGTCACTTTCGCAGTGCTCCCCTCGGCCGCTGCCCGTCCCGGCGCAGCGCTGCGCTGCGCCTCGGTCTCCCGGACACGCAACGGCAGCGCCGGGTCCCCTCGGCCCCGCGCGTCCCCTCCCTCCCGGCCCGGCCCGGCGCGCACGGCCCACGCTCCCCGCGCCCGCGCCGCCCGCGGAGCCGCCCTCACCTCGCGCCCTTTGTCCTGGCCGCCAGGCCCAGCTGTCCGGCCTGCAGACTGCGCTCTGGCGCGGGCCGTGCGCAAAGCCCGGAGCTCCGGAGCCGCGGAGGACGCGACCCCTGACCCCGCCGCCCCCCATGCTCCATCTCCGGGTCTTCCAGACGGCCCGGGGCCTTAGCCGGGAAGGTCGAGTGGTCGGGGGCGCAGGGACCCAGGGACTCAGGGACTCAGGCTGACCTCCCGGTTCCCGAGGGAAGAAGAGGGATGCGCGACCAGATGGCCCAGCGTGGCCGCGCCAGACCTGGGAGGGCGGAGGTCGCCACCCGGGTCCCCAGAGGGAGCGGAGATGCGTGGCCCAGGCCGCTACAGGGCTGGCTGGTGACCGCCTGGCCAGTATGGCCCTGCGCGCTCAGGAAGACAGGGCTGAGGGGCCAGGGTCCCTGGGACGCGAGGAAGACTCTGGCAGCAGGAACAACTGGAGGGGATGCAGATGGATTCACTCCTGTTCTTCGGTCTTCTCCCCCATCCTCTCTATCACGGAGGACTGAACCCAGGTCCTTCGCACTGAGCTCCAACCCCAGCTGTACTTTTCTACTTTATTTATTATTTAAAGACAGGGTTTAACTAAGTCCCTAAATTGCCCAGTCTGGGCTTGAAGTTGGGATCCTCCTGCCTCAGCGTCCCAGGGTGATGGGATCTTAGGCATGTACCACCATGTCCTGCTTGTCTTTTTTTTTTTTTTTTTTTTGAGACAAGGTCTCCCTTTGTAGTTCAGGCTGGCCCTGAGCTCACTGTGTAGCCCAAGCAAGCCTGGAACTCAGCAATCCTCCTGCCTCTGCCTCCTGAGTGCTGGGATTACAGGCGTGAGCCACCACTCCCAGCCTGCTTGCCTTTTTTTAAAAAGCAAAAAATCAGGCTTCTGTGTTTCAAGAAACCAGAGCAGCAGAACCAGTGTGAGGTGCTGCCCTGGGTCATCCTGTTCCTCACCAGGGCCCCAGTGAAGGCCTGTGCCACGTGACAGCCAGGTGTTCCTGGAGGGGACCAGCGTGTGTCCCCAGCCAGTGACAGCCCACAACAGACAAAACTGTTGCTCAGAGAAAAATCTCCACAGAGCCAGACTGTTCCACAGCACCATCTTTTTTATTTCCTCCTTGGAAGTACCTTAAATACAAAGCACAAAGTAGGAAAAGAAAAGGGCTCTGCGGAATGAATAGAGGCCAAATACAAGCTGGAAAAGCAGCATGCACTATAGCACATGAAGGAACAAGCAGGCTTTTAGAATGAAAATGGAATTGTTCCTTCAACCCTGGGGATTGGGCCCAGGGCCTTCGAACTGAGCTACAACCCCAGCCCTTTATTTTGTTGTTTTATTTCATTTATTTTGGGACTTTCTAAGTCACTAGGCTGCCCATGCTGGGCTTTCCCATCCTCCTGCTTCGGCCTCCCAGGCCTCTCCAAATGCTAGGATTGTGGGCGTGCACCACTATTCCTGGCTAAAAATGGAACTTTTTCTAAAAAGTTTCAGGGATTCTGGGATGTAGCAACAGGAAGTGTCCAAGGCCCTGGGTTCCATCCCCAAGAAGGAGGGAGGGGAGGAGAGGAGGGAAGGGAACCCCTGTTCAGCTCCTGAGTTGTCCAGAAAAACTGAACAGGCAGCTACCTTAGCAAATGTGGCTCCAGGGCATAGTGTGTCTCCCTCCTGCTGCTATCAAAGAAAGGCATTCTGTCAATTACGATGCACTTTAGGTGGCAGAAGTACTGCCTGTGATAGTGACTAGGCAAGAGATCAGATTCTGATTTGAAGACCTGACATGAATTTTAGAAATGCACAGACTCTTCCAACTAGTAATTCATAAGAAATGGTGTTTCCTGGACAGGCTCTTCATCCTCTTCAAGCCTGGGAATCACGTGACGTAACCAGCAGCACATAGGTACAAATGAAGCGATTCGTGTTCTCCTGGAGCCTAACCTGACCCCTAGCTTTATGTCTTTATTGAACTTGAACCAAAATTTGCACAAGTGATTCTGAGATAAATTCCTAAAAGACAGGAAGCTGAGGCAGGCGCCAGAACCACTGAGCTGAATTCCCAGGCCTCTAGGACAGGAATCTGGCTGGTTTTCCTTTTTTAATAGGCTCTACTTGTTGGTCTTTTCTTTTTTAGTACCAGGGGCTGAAATCCAGGCCTTACTCTGGCTGGGCAGGTGCTGCACCCTGGGCCCTCAAGCTGGTTTAAAATGTCGCTGGTGGGACGGAGGGTTAGCTCAGTGGTTACAGCGCCTGCCTCGCAAGCGCAAGGTCCTGAGTTCGATCCCCAGTAACCACATATAGTGCTGGGCGTGAAGACTCACGCCCACCAACAATCAATACCGCATACCACAATGCCAGGCGTGGTGGCTCACGCCTGTAATCCCAGCACTCAGGAGGCAGAGACAGGAGGATTGCTGAGTTCGCGGTGGCTTGCCTGGGCACCATAGTGAGCTCAGGCCCAGCTTGAACTACAAAGTAAGACCCTGTCTCAAAAAAAAAAGTAAAATAAAATGTCGCTGGTAAGAATGAGGACCCTAGGGGCCGGAGATTTAGCTCTGTGGTTCCAGCGCCTGCCTCGCAAGCGCAAGGTCCTGAGTTCGATCCTGGTAACCACATAGAATGCTGGGCGTGGTGACTTATGCCCACCAGCCATCATACCACATACCACAGTGCCGGGCGTGGTGGCTCATGCCTGTAATCCCAGCACTGGGGAGGCAGAGACAAGAGGATTGCTGAGTTAGCAGCGGCTTGCCTGGGCTACATAGTGAGCTCAGGGCCAGCCTGAACTACAAAGCAAGACCCTGTCTCAAAAAAAAAAAAAAAAAAAAGAATGAGGACACTAAACAGCAGTCAGAACACTGAAGGGGCTGCAGCCTCCCCCAGCCAGTCAGCACAAGCCCACCCAGCTGGACATGGTGGGCACCTTCTTCCCTCTGGCCACAGCATCCTGCACAATCACACAGTGCTGTCTGGCGTGAGCTCACCTTGCACAAACGGGGATCTCACACGTGTTACCCTCATATCTATTCCTGTCCTCACAGTAATGCTTACACACCCACTTCCACAAATGCAAATGACATATGTGCTTAGCTGTGAGCGCACACACACACACACACACACACACACAGCATCTCTCTCAACATGTTTCTTTCCAGAAGCACAGAAATGAAAATTCTCTCACAAGCACACACACACACACACACACACACACATATATATATACACATAGTGGCACACAAACACTTTAACGTACTCCTCCTACACTGTTTCTTGTACATACAATTCTTCACATACACTTTTTTCTCTCCATATGCATATTTGCACATGACTCCAGCCAAGTACCACTCCAGGCCCTCATGGATTTGTGTGTTTGTGTATCTCATCACACACATGTACATCTATGTACCCTTCTTTTCCTGCCTTTTTGCCAATTGTTTTTTCTCCAAGTCAGTTATCCCAAGTGCTTGCAGTGTGCAAATGGCCCCCCCAGGCCCTTCAACCAGGCGCATACTGAGGTGTATTACAGGGCAGTTGTGCCACCCTGTGGAGATGGGGGAGCCTTTGGGGGGCCATCTGTGCACCTCAGGCAGTTTAGAATCATCTTTTACTTTCCTGCCACGTGTTTCCATGTCAAAGGGCTTCTCCCCAACTTAAGGATAAAGTTCATTCTTTAAAAATATTTCCAATCCGAGTGGGGAGGCCCGTAAACAAGATTCCAGCCTGTGAGATCTGGGTTGCTAAGGCAGGAGCACGGGAAGTTTGAGCCCAGCCTTAGCAACGCAATGGCTTAGTGAGAACTTGTCTCAGCATACTACTTTTTTTAGAAAAACAAAAAAGGAGGACCAGAGGGTTAGCTCAGTGGTTCCAGCGCCTGCCTCACAAGCACAAGGTCCTGAGTTCGATCCCCAGTAACCACATGTAATGCTGGATGTGGAGACACACCCACCAACCATCAACACCGCATACCACAATGCCGGGCGTGGTGGCTCACGCCTGTAATCCCAGCACTCGGGAGGCAGAGACAGGAAGATTGCTGAGTTCGCGGCGGCTTGCCTGTTCACCATAGTGAGCTCAGGGCCAGCCTGAACTACAAAGTGAGACCCTGTCTCAAAAGCAAAAAAAAAAAAAAAAAAGGAGTGGGGATGCAGCTCAGTGTGAAGGCCCTGGGTCCAGTCCTCAGGACAGTGACGAAGGACAGTGGACACCTTGCACGCAGGCCGCCCTCGGGCCTAATTGTGGTGTGAGGAGCCCGCACATCTCAGCTCCAGGGCGGTCGCCTCCAAGGCACCAGCACCCGCAGCGGGGTTACCAGCTGGCCGCCCCAGCGGAGCAATAGCCCAAGGCTCACGAAAGGAAGCGACGACCCCTGCTGGGAAGACGAGGAACGCGATGCACTGAAAGGCGACGCCTGGCAGATGGAAAAACAGCGGCTAAAAAAAAAAAAAAAACTCAATTTTTGAGGCGATGCGATAAACTCAAAGGGGCGAAACACTTGTGGTATAGTTCACAGAGGCAGTGCATGCCAGGTGAGCATTTATTTTTCTCATTTGGTTTGGTTTTCTGAGATAGAGTCGCTCCAGACAGTTCAGCCTATCCTTAAACTCGCTATGTAGCTCAGGCTGGTCTCAAACTCTGGCAATCCTCCTGGCTCAGCCTTCTGAGTGGCGGTTGTCCGCAGCGTAACAAATGAGTCGCGATAAATAAAGTGGTCAGGGTTCCTGCAATCCTAACACTGCTCCTAATCACTAGCAGCGGGTGCGTTAAGGCGAAGACAAGGTGACAGGAAGTGATCAGTGTGCAGCGACAAGATCCCAACAAGGACCAGAATCAAAAGTACACGGACAGGGCTGGGGATTTACCCTCAGTAGTTCTGGCGCCTGCCTGGCAAAAGCAAAGTTATGAGTTTGATCCCTGGTACCACATTAAAAAAAAGAAAAGAAAAAGAAAAAGTACATTGACCGATCTGGGTTTCAGAGGGCAATCAGATCAGATCTGTGCCTCAGAATTACTTCTCTGCCTTGGCATTGCACACCTGCAATCCCAGCACTTTGGGAAGGCTGAGGCAGGATTGCAAGTCTGAGCCCATCCCAAGCGATTTAGTCACTTAAGGAGAACCCTGTTTCACAGTTTAAAAAGTGCAGGGAGACTGAGGCAGGAGTAATGAAAATTAGAGCCCAGCCCTGGCAGAATAATGTTTTAAGGAGACTTTGTGCTAAAATTTAAAAGAAAAGGCTAGGGATGTAACTCAGTGTAAAAGCCTGGGTTCAATCCCCAGTCCAAATACAATTATTTTTGTATAGTGACTGCTTCCTGCATTTCTACTCTTTTCTTGCTTTTTTTTGGTTAAAAATGTGAAAAATTGGACCGGAGATTTAGTTCAGTGGTTCCAGTGCCTGGCTTGCTAAACGCAAGGCCCTGAGTTCGATCCAGGTAACCACATACAATGCTGGGTATGGAGACTCACACCCACCAGCAATCAATACCACATACCACAGTGCCGGGCGTGGTGGCTCACGCCTGTCATCCCAGCACTCGGGAGGCAGAGGCAGGAGGATTGCTGAGTGCCAGGCTTGCCTGGGCTACATAGTGAGCTCAGGGCCAGCCTGAACTACAAAGCGAAGCCCTGTCTCAAAAAAATTTTTTTTTAATTTTTATGAGTCCATGCTTGCAGTACAAACTGATCACGGTCCTCATGAGGAGCGGGTGCAAGGAAATGACACAACTTTGTTCTTTCATTCCTTCCACTCCCTTCCCCGAAAATCCGTTCCATGTCTTCCTTTGCCCTCGCCATCCCCTCCGCCTATACCATCTTCCGGGTCTTGCGGGCACCCGACTCTAGCGCGGGAGCAGCGGCGAGCGCAGGGCGCGTGCGCAGAGGGGCGGGGAGCATGCGCAAGAAGGGCGGGGGGGGGAGGCGTGTGGAGGCGGAGATGCACTGCGCATGTGGAAAGATGGCGGGCCCGGCGTCTTGAGTGCTGTGGGTCTCCGTACTCCCCTCGCGCAGGCGGCTGGAGCTCTCGAGCTCGCGAGGTGGCGGCTGAGGCAGCCTCGCCGAGCGGCTCCCGCTCTCTCCTAAGCCGACCGATCGCGGATCCGCTGCGTGCGGGATACCCGGGCACTGGCGTTCAAGGCGGCAGAAGGCGGGAGAGCCCGCGGGGCGCGAGGAGCGCGGGGCAACCGGCGTCATGAGCCAGCAGCGGCCGGCGCGGAGACTGCCCAGCCTCCTGGTGGACCCGGCGGAGGAGACGGTGCGCCGCCGCTGTCGGGACCCCATTAACGTAGAGAGCCTGCTGGTAAGCGGCCGTCGTCGGCTCCGCAGGCGTCACGTGCGGCCCGCGCATTCCCGCCACCTGCTCGCGGCGCAGGCGCGCGGCCGCCCCCAGCTGCGGAGCTCACGGGACGGGACGCGGCCTCTGTTGGGTGTCACGGAGCGCCTCCCCCCTCCTCCCGCAGCCTTGCGATCGCGATCTTTCCCTGCTGCCTCCTGCTTTGCTTGCCTGGCTTGACCTTGCCCACCCCCGCGCCCTCTCCCGCAGCTCCCAGTTCTGCAAATGGTGTCGTGTTTTTCGTGGTTCTGGGCCCCCGATGAATCCAGCCTTTTTTTGTGTGTCTCCCTCACACACCTATTTTTTTTTTTTGAGACAGGGTCTCACTGTAGAGTTCAGATTGCTCTGTAGTCCAGGCTGACCTTGAACTCACGGCCATCCTGCTGCCTGTTAAGTAACTTGTGCGTGGTTAAGTAGTAAGCGAGAAACCTACGGAACATCCGAATGTCGGACCCAAGTGATAAATTTTCAATAAACTGCATCCCGACTCAGTCCCTCCCTTAAGTCCCTGTCTCCTCCTGCTGATGGCGTCGTCTCTCCCATACTTCGGGCTTGTGAAGCAAGCCGTTTGCATTCATTTGCCTCATTTCTCCTTTCGTTTCCACCCGACCAGACTCTCTGCGGGACTTCTGCCTCGCTTCACCTGAGCAGCTGATTACTGCTATCTCCGGGCCCCCAGTGGCCTCTGTCCTTAGCTCCTCTGACACCCTTTCCTTGACCTCTTCTTGTCCTCACCCCTCCCCCGCCCTGACAGTGGGGTTCCTCAGGGTTCTTTTCTGCCTTCTTCACACTTTGTTCACAGGGGAGCTCAGTCCGTGCTCCGAGGCATCTGATAGCAGATGTAGGTAGCGTCCTTCCTTAGACTGCACGTTATGTTGGGGCGGAACTTATCACGTCCTTGGCCAGGCAGCCGCCAGCTCTGCTCTGACCTGTCCTGATGAATAGTGGCCGTCCCTAGTGCCCCCGCCGCTAGGGGCATTGTCTCTGCCATTGCTCTTCTCCAGTCTGATCCCCGGGCTCCAGGTGCACGTAAGCTGCGTCCCCAGCCCTTCCACTCTGCCGTCTTTGGCCTTTGTCCTGTGCCTTCCTGGCCAGCTTTGCAGGTGTGACTAATTCGCTTTCACAGTGTGTTTCTAACCTTGGCATTCAGCTGAAGGCACCTGCTATGTTACCGTGTGCTCTCAGGATAAAGTAGAAACTTCCCGATCTTATCTGGACCCTGGGCCACTCTCTCCTGAGGTGTTTGTAGCTGCTTGATGTCCTGTGTTTCCACTTTGCTTTATTCCCCTGGGTTATCAGGGTGCTGTTTTCCCGTGGGGCTTGAACTTCCCACTATCTGGGCTGTGGAGTCGGACCCCCTCCCTTTTAATGCATACATGTTGCTGTGTTACTTCTGTGCTGTTCCGGAGCTAGACTTGTAGGCTGTCCCTGACCCAGAGAGAGCTTAGGCAGTGCCCTTGTACCCCCAGAGCGCCCACCTTCGGTCCCCAGGGGCTGCCGCTGTCCCTGGCATCTCTCCACTGTCTCCTTGCTGGATGAATGGAGTAGACACTGGGTACCTAAGTACATTTTATTCCCTGCAAAATGGGGGGTTGAACACCCACCTCAGCGTTTCTTAACTCTGAGTGGACATTTAATAAAGTGCTGGCTTCGAATGTCAGTTCCCTGTCTTTCTGGGAAGCTGGCTTCAGCAGGCAGAAGACAGAATTGGTGGGCTGTGGGGTGAAGCCTGCGCGCTGGGGGTGGGGCAGGGTTCAGCGTCACCCTGGAGACAGGAGTATTCCCAAGAGGCTGTGGAGGGAGTGCCACTCCCCACGCAGGCGCTGGCGTTAGGGGCGGGGCCTGGAGCGCCAGTCCCCAAAGCTCACCTTCTGTTTTTCTTTCACCATTAAAGAAGCCGGCCGGTCACTTTAGGCTTGAGTTCCAGGTTCCAGGCGCAGAGGGGACGCGCTGTTCTGGGGCCTCTGCTGCGTAGGTCTCAGCTGTGGGCCCAGAATTGGCTGGCTCGCAGCCCCCCTCTCTTTCCTCAGTGCGCTGCCTTCCAGCACCTGGCTGAGATGCAGGGAGCAGCTGTGAGGGAGTCAACTGGAGGTGACAACTGAGTGGGAAGAGCCATCCCAGCCCTGGGGTGGCCTGTGAGCTGCTGTGCAGAGGGACTCCATCCTGGGGTTTGTTTTTATATGTGTTGTGAGAATTCTGCTGCAGGGCAGCACACTCCATAGGAGTAGCTGTGCCCACCTGTCTGACCCTGGCTGCCTGGAGGTTCTCCCCTGGTCACACTCATCCCGCTCCCAAACCTGTCACTGACAGGGCAGCAGGGCTTCTTCACACATGGCCCGCTTTCTGCCTCCTACACCTGCAGCTGCACAGTCTGGCCCCTGGGCTCCTGCTGTGTGGGCTGGAGCTCTTGACCCCTTCCAGAGTAAGGTTATTAATAATACAGTTTCAGGGCCGGAGATTTAGCTCAGTGGTTCTGGTGCCTGCCTCACAAGTGCAAGGTCCTGAGTTCGATCCTGGTAACCACATACAATGCTGGGCATAGTGACTCACACCCACCAGCAATCAGTACCACATACCACAGTGCCAGGCATGGTGGCTCACGCCTGTAATCCCAGCACTTGGGAAGCAGAGGCAGGAGGATTGCTGAGTTGGAGGCTTGCCTGGGCTACATAGTGAGCTGAGGGCCAGCCTGAACTACAAAGCGAGACCCTGTCTCAAAAAAAAAAGTTGCAAATGCTACCAGTTTATGCAGACTTTGATACACCAGTCAACTGGTGAGTGGAGTGTTCAAGGCTCTTCCTTTTTCCAGCAGCAGTTTCTGGTTAACTGATTTTAAGTTCCCAATGGGAATGTACCACTGACTGCTAGTTAATTTAAACATGCCTTAAACCTTTGTATTATAGAGTAAAATGCTACTCAGTGGCATTGTTCTTCTTAAAATACTGAATTAAATGTTTCCTTTTTTCCAGCCATCGAAGATTAGGATTAATTTAGAAGATAACGTGCAGTATGTGTCCATGAGAAGTAAGTTGATTCCTGATTGAGTATTCTGTTCGTGGTTTGAAGGGAATGTTGTTAAAATCATTGACTTGAACCGGGCATGGTGGCTCACGCCTGTAATCCCAGCACTCGGGAGGCAGAGACAGGAGGATTGCTGAGTTCAAGGCTTGCCTGGGCTACATAGTGAGCTCAGAGCCAGCCTGAACTACAAAGCGAGACCCTGTCTCAAAAAAAAAAAAATTTTTTTTCATTGACTTGAAATATATGCAAAGTGACTGGGACTGAGCATTTCCTTCCTGTGAAGTGTGAGCCCTGAGTCCTGGGTTAGGATAACCTCTGTGGGCGAGGTCGGCAGCTTTCCCTCCCTGGTTTTGGAAATAATGTCACTTGAAACCTGTGTGCTGTCTGTCCCTTCTGGGAGTGGCCAGATCAGTCATCAAACCAGCGCCTTGTCTGGATGGAGCGAGGGGATGGTGTTCCTATGTGACAGGGACTTGTGGGCTGTGCTCCAGAGTGGCTGAGGTGAGGCCTTTAAATGCTCTCACAGCCACACAAGAGGCTGGACACTGACACTGCGGTGCACATGAGCATATGCTGCGTCAGAGCATCGGGTTACACCCCATGATGGCTGCTGTGACCAGTGACAGCAAAGTGGACCCAGCCCTGTGTATAAGGGCATCTTGCCCCAACCCCTGGGTAGGGTCACCTGCTGTTGTCAACCAGGTTGGCAGCAGCTTAGCCATCAGTGGGAGTGACCCCCCCATTTCCCCTGCTGTCTCCAGTGTGCCCTGTGGGACTGCTTGGGTCTGTCCTACTGGAGGTCTTGGCACCGGGTTGCTTGGCCTTGACTTCCTCCTGCTAAGCCCTTTGTGGCTTCTTGGTGCCCAGATGCCCACATGCAGGTCTGAGGAGCAGCAGCCCTCAGAGCCCTGGGAGAGTGAGGGGAAAGCCTGTGTGGTCACATCTGTGTCCCCTCCACAGCAGTCATGCTGTAGAAAATGAGTAGTGGCCCAGGAACATACCTGAGCTTGTTAATAACACTAAGTAAGCCAGGGACTTAGTGATTCCAGAGCCTGCCTTGAAAGCGCAATGTCCTGAATTCGATCCCTAGTACCAAAAAAGAAAAAAAAAAGATATAAAATTTGCTTTTAAAGGTAGGGTTTCTCAGGCTGGAGCATTAGCTCAGTGATTCCGGTGCCTGCCTCGTAAGCGCAAGGTCCTGAGTTCGATCCCTGGTAACCACATATAATGCTGGGCGTGGAGACACACCCACCAACAATCAACACCACATAGCACAGCGCCGGGCGTGGTGGCTCACACCTGTAATCCCAGCACTTTGGAGGCAGAGACAGGAGGATGGCTGAGTTTGCGGCGGTTTGCCTGGGCACCATAGTGAGCTCAGGGCCAGCCTGAACTACAAAGCGAGACCCTATCTCAAAAGCAAAATAAATAAATAAAAGGTAGGGTTTCTCATCTGATGTCTCCCAAGGTTTGTTGTGGACTGTGACTTAACACTTTAAGGACTTAGGCTCCTAGTTTAGGGCACTGTGGGGTCTAACCCAGGGCCGCTCCTGCTGGAGGGGACAGCAGTATAGGTGCCTGGGGGGAAAGAAGAGAGATCTGGTATTTAGACCAGTGTTGAGCATTATTTCTTCTGCAAGCCAGACCATGGGAGGGCTTTTTGAGGTGTCGACACAGCATACCACCCTGGTTTTGCTTTTAGAAGTGAGCACTGTGTGTGTGTGTGTGTGTGTGTGTGTGTGTGTGTGTGTGTGTGTGTGTTGGATGTTTCTCATCACTGTACCTAAGTGAAGGATGGAAGGCATTTCCCTTTCCTGCACCCATCTGCTCACAGAGGCTTTGGCATGTTGTAGGTGGACACACCACTCTTCCTCAGGACAGACAGCTATCCTTCTGCAGGACTAGCTCAGTTCCTCCAAAACCTTCAATAGGGCTGGGATGTAGCTCAGTGGTGCCACACCTGCCTGGCAAGCACAGGGTCCTGAGTTCAGGCCCCATTAGCAGGTGGGACCTAAATCAGACAGGGTTATATTTTCATTGTGCTAGAAACAAATAATGAAAGTGAAACCGTTCCTCAAGTACATGTTCTTTTTTTTTTTTTTTTTTTTTTTTTTTTTTTTGG